>PVKZ01000722.1:0-52838 GCA_004027375.1 Macroglossus sobrinus | reverse complement strand
CCTTTCCCAGGCAAATGAGTGACATCCTTGCACATGCATGTACCTTCCACGCTTTCCTCTGACCACTGACTGAATACATGCCTCTGAATAAATGCTAAGGCAGCAGAGAAATGGGTGTGGGGTAAAGTGGGACAATTAGGTTGCCTAGGGAAGTAGGGTGGTGAGCTGGATTTTAAAAGATGAATTGTGTGTGTATGGATCAGCCTTTTAGGAAGAGGAACATGGACAAAGGCAGGGGTAGAAGAGATGTAGGGAGGGAAGGAGATGAAGGGAGGAGGGAAGGAGGGAGAATGACATCAGTGGAAGGGAGAGGAAGGCATTGGAAGGACACTGGACCAACCCATTGCCTTCTGAGAGGCCTGAGGCCGGCCTCAAGAATACAGACTTGAACCAGTTCGTGATCAGGGTTCATAATCTGTGGTTTCCAATTCTCTGGCAGTGAAGTAAACAGGTTGGAGGAAATCCTAGAGTTATGAGTGACAATAGTAGGACAAATGAGGACAAATGAAAGAGAGTTAAAAGGGGGAAAGTAAGACAAGTGTAATTTGTTTGTCTTTTTATTTGGAAAATAATGTTGAGTATATTAATTCTCAATGTGTAAAAGCTTTATATTTGCAATGGACCTATTTTCTCCGAAGCTAATTGAGTATTTTTATTCTTGTTTCCTGAGACCTCTGCTAATTTTTTTCTAACTGTCCAGACATTCAAGTGATGACTTGTTTGGATACATTTCTATATCTCCACAATGTGTTTAAGAATTTCTCCCAAATATGTATTTTTGATGAGATTATAATAAACAAGAAGCAAACACGTATCTTCTTAAATATGGTTTTCAGTTCATTGAAAAGTACTCACTGCAAGTGTAAAATAGCTCTGAATATGTATTTAAAATTGACAAAAGATAACATTTTTAGCTAACTGAAAATTATCTAAAAGTTTGATTATAAACTAAAATTTGATTTTTGTGATTTTCATATCTATATTTGCTTTATAAAGCAAATCCTACTTGAGAATTTAATAATTTCTTTCTAATTCAAGGATAGATATTAAATATTTACAAAACATATAAATATTTTTGAATATATGTCCATATGCCCATACATACACTTCAGAATATGCATATGTGTTACTTTACTGAGACATCATGACTAACTGAAATTAAAATTAATTTATGGATGGGAAATACCTAGCCTCACATGCAATGCACACTTGTGTAATTTTGTCCAGTTTAAAGCTCTGTGTTCTGTTTGTTTTTACTCTAGATATAGTATTAGAGATATTTTCTTAGTAGAAGTATTAACAAGGATTTTATTAATAAGCATTATAAATCGTAGAGAGCTGTAAAAATGGAGGGAATAACACTGCTTTTTCTGTTTATTATTTTGTAGACAAATGTATGAATATAGTGATAAAAACAAATTTTTAATCAAATTGAGATTTTAAAAAGCCCCTTCTCTGTCTTAATTAAGTGAGATAATATGTGTGAAAATATTGGCACATGGTATGGCTCAATACATTTGGTGAACATCAACTTAATCTTTTCAAAATCTAAATTTCAGAATATTTTTCAGCAGAATATTTTATTTTTCTATATATATCTCTTGATTTCCCAGAGCTTGCTCTTTTTCTTTAAACCTCTCTTTTGTTTAAAACATTATCTAGCTCTAATTTCATTGATACCATATCTCCTTTGAGTGTGTAATTAAGAATTTCTGAAGTTAATTCTTGTTTCCTGCATCATATCTGTTTCCTGTAGGTTATCTTTTATTATGTCTGGATTTGGGTCTTTCTTTTCATGTCGGTAATTTACCCAACTGGTAATCCATTCTTAAATTCATATGTCAAAGGAGACTTTACAAGTCACATCAGAAACCGCGCTTCTGTGTGAGAGTGGTTTTTTGACGAACAGACTGCATTGCTCTGCGGCACCTCCTTTTCAAATTAAGAAATCCCCAGATGTCGGGGTCCGCGGTTGCTTCCCAGGCGCTCTCAGCATCGTTGGAGAAGATTCCCTTGTCCTTTGGAGTGGGGAAGCCCAGCAGCCAGTTCTCTTAGGGCGACGAGCCCAGGAGGGCCCAGTGGGCAGGTTCTGAGTGGGAGTCCGTGACCCCACTGGGTGCTTCACCCCGAGCCCAGAACCTTGGGTTCCAGTTTCCAGGGCAGACCCCACTCACGGACGCGTGGGCTGGGCGAGGGACCTGGGGCGCCATCGCTCCTCGTGTGGGCTTCTGCCCCGCTCGCACCCTCTGCAGCACCTGCGCCCTTTGCTCGCGGGCTCTGCCAGCGGCCGCAGGACCAAGGGCCCCGACCTCTTCGTGGCCTCGGCCTGTGCCAGCACCCACTGTCAGGTTTTGAATTTTCTGCCTGCTTTCCACCTGCAAAGATGTGTTGCTGTTTTTATCTGCTGTTTATACTCTGGTGTTGTTCTCCTTCTTATGGGTTTATAATTTTTTTTTTTTTAATTTCTTTTCTCTTACTGCAGAGGGTTTTGGTGGGGGATCTAGTTTACCAGGTTATACTGAAAGCAAGTCACGATCTCAGAGTCTGTGAGAGTTTATGTGGGTTTCAAAACTTTGATCTTTTATGTCGGTTGTAATAATTCCTAAGAGTAATACTGATGACGATGCTGAGAGCTCCAAGCGACTTGCGCTTTGACTCCGACCTTCAGCGCCGCTATTAGCTACTACTGGTCACGTAGCTAATGTATTAAGTTTTTCATTCCTTACAGCAACTGCGTGTGGGAATAAAATCTCATAGAGATTAAGTAGTACCTTGCACGAGGGAACACAGCTAGCCAGGGCAAAGCTACGTAGGGTGTGATTACAGCTCTGGCTGACTCAACAGCCCCGTCATTCATTACCACTGCCCAGAAGGCCTCCATAATTGGGGTGAGTCAGGATCTGAAAAAACCCATTTCAGTGAGAATAGCCTAGCCTGGCCATCCTTTTCATTTCGGGGTACTATTTTTTAAAAAAAGGAGCATTTTTACTTCCATGATGAATTTGGAGTTATTTGGCACCGTTAAATAATAAATTATTTAACATTTTCTACATTTGCAAAATATTTGAGACTCTCAGAAATTCTGTGAAAAACATTTTAGTTTCTCCACTCGAAGAGTGAGAAATAGAGATTCGTAGAAGTCACAGCAGCAGCCAGTGACAGAGACCGAAGTAGACAGAACTCGGGAACTCTGATCCCAAGCCATGTGCTGTTTTCACTCTATACCTCTCTAAATTCTTGTTTTTTAGTCAAATGTCTCTAGAAATCAAATTAAGAATAATCACTTTCGTGCTCTTGCAGGTTTTTGCCGTTCGCTTCCTACCACAAGAATAGAAAGTACATCCCAGCCATGCACACGCTGAGCAAGTATGATCCCAGCGCTTACGAGTGCCCGCGTTTCAGAGACGAAGAGCCCGAGAAGTGGGTCAGCAGCAAGGTGAGTCCACGCGGCATGTGAAACGCCTTCCTTTTGAAAGGGCTAAGACTATGCACCGGTGACAGCAAGTATAGATATTCTCGTTACCATGAGCACTTTCTTGGAGACAAAGGTATTTGGAGCTGCTTTATGTAAAGATGGTGCTGCTGACCTACGTCCGTAAGAGGCTTGTTTTCAGGGTTTTGTTTTTTTTTTGGGGGGGTCTGTTTGGTGTTGTATTCTTATGTTTTGTGGCTCAGTTGCCCTGTGATCATTGGCATGGATCACTGTCTTTGGCGAAGCTGACTGGGGTCCAGGCTTGAATCTGTGGTGAGAGAATGGAGTTAAGCTAACTTTCAGGCATGGACACCTGTGCTTGCCTTCCCTCAGTCTCTGTAGATGAACAGGTGATAGATAAGATAAATAGGTAGGTAGGTAGGTACACAGACAGACAGACAGACATAAAGCTAAGTGTGATATCATGTCTATATGTATATAATAGTGAGAAATAAGAAGGTAAATAAATATTTATCTGGTTCCATAATGATATTTGTTGGCACTTCGCTAAAAATTTATGAATTGGGAAAACACCAAGATGTGTTACACTGTAGATGACAAGGAACATTCTTACTCTGTTTAACGGACTCCCTAGAAGTTAGAACCTATAACTGATCGATAGCAAAACTACACAGATAAAATGAAGTAGTAGGTGATTTCCTGGAGAGGGGTTAGGGCTCCCGAGCCCCACGTGCTACCGAGCCCCAGTCCTGTCACCCGCCTGTCAGTGAGGGTGTGCTCATTTGCACGCAACCTCCTTCCACGAGGATTTGACGGCATCCCACCAAAAGACAAATCCATCCTGGTTATATTCTAGAAATAAAAGTAAAGGGACATGGTCTTAGATGAGAAGAGTGTCCGTGCCCACAAAATAGACGAGCGCATCACTGTGATGGTGGCCGACTTCGGACCTCGAGCTCGTGGATGACGAAGGAGAAACACAAACTGTAGAGATAAACTCCACACTCAGGAGGAAGGGACAGGTTAGACCCTCGAGGAAAAGAAGGTCTGTCTTTACCAAATTCTTAGCAGGAATTCCTCTTTTGAAGGACATTGTAAATACGGGATCAGCACGTGTGCAGTGCATGTCATGCTGGGGAATAAATTACTCGGGTACTGGGGGCATCGCCTTTATCTTGTGCAGCTGCAAGTTCTTCCAAAACAGCAACACTTCCGTGGCATAAGGAACAGGTACAATGATCAGCTCCTATGGTCTACTGATGGACAAATCTGAATGTCAGTGACAACGTTATTTCATAAAAATCCACCCTGAAACTACTCTAGCGTTCATTTTTACCTAATATGCAGCCATTCAGAATACAGGCTAGGTAAGGTTTTTAAACTATTTAATTTTATATTTTGAATGCCCATGCTGTGATCTACATGTCTTTTTTTTTTTTTTGACATAAACTTTTTTTTTTTGCTTTTATGCTCTCTCATCATTCTATTTAATTTGAGGAAGTATTCAGTTCTTTAAAATATAAATGACTCACCTTAGGACATTAAGCTACTTCAGAGTGACAAAGATCTTTGTGTAAATGTTCCTTTTGTGAAACAATAACTTTTTGGTCTTACAGAACAGATTCACTTCGGATAGTCTGAGAATATGAATTTATCTAATTGAAGTAAGCACGTTCATGGAAATAGAGAGACTTTTGGATACTCATTGAAAAGAAAAAAAATATTTTATTTTGTTCTTCTGGAGAAAGCATTGTGTGCCGCTTTATATTCTTAGAAAATAAACAGAATTTAAAAAGTTAATGACAAATAATTGTTCTTGTAGACCCTGAAAATTAAACGAGAAAAATGTAGGAATTCTTTAATTCTTAAAAAATGATTTGTCTACTTAACCATGCACAAAACCATGTAGAAAAATCTTAAATGCAAATTTAAATTTCTCTCTTCTTACCCCTCTTATTTTCCGCCTTCCATACTTATTTCTTCCCACCTTCCTTCTGATCTCTTCAAATAACTGTATTAAACAAAGTACATCTCTGTGTAGCTGATATAATCTGCACAGTACGAAGGCAGTCATTCTGTTATTTATATGCAAAAATCTGAGAACTAGTTTCTGTTTTGATTTGATGTCAACTGATGTGAGTGAGACTTGTGTCCAATAACTTGCTAAAAGCAGGCTTATTCGTCTTTATTTATTTATTTTTTTTATAAAACTTTCCTCTTGATTCTGGAGATCGGAGGCCACAAGTTATTCATTTTTAGTTAAGTAAAGACAGTTTTAGGGAGATTAGAGTCGTTAAGTTTAAAATGCTGACAAAGAAAAAGACTGACTGAGTTTTATGCTTCTACTGTGAGAAAATGGACTATTTACAAACATGTAAATGCACTTAAGATTTCACTGAAGGCAGTAGATTGATTTCAGCCAAGAAACAGCTCAATTAAGTATATTTGGTTTCTAGTCTTCACCTTTCCATCAAGTTTTAAGATTGTCTACCTGGAGAATTGTTTTTCTCTTTTATTATCTTTAAGCGTGAAGGTCATAATTTATATGTGTGTCATATAACTTACTCATAGTTCTTTGATCTGTTTGTAATATGCCCCATGTTAAATTGAGATTCTAGCTCTGTGTCTCAGTGGTCAGACTTTCTATATTTAGGTAACTGCTTTGAATTTATCAATTCTTTGCTGTGTTGATTTCAGTATTTAAAATAGAAGTGAAACTTATTAAGGAGTCATCTACCAGTCACTATTAATTGAATCTACTTGGGTAGGTCTAAAAGAGTAGGAAAAAAAGAATTTCAGGACACTAAAAATGTGTGTTTGTATTTACCGAAGTGGAGATGATCATCTAAGGCCTTTATCTTAATTGCAGTTAGTTTTCATATTCACTTTAGACAACTGATTTTAATGGAGCCATTTCACGTTTTCCTTTGTTGGCAAAATCCGAGACGAGACTTTCAAGACGGTTTGCGTCGGCAGAGCCCTTGCTCACGTGCCTTGTTGGAGGTGAATTACGACAGAGGAGCAGCCCTTTCCGTTATTTTCACAGCATTTTGGTTCTAAGCAGGATTTGATAAGCTACAAAGCATAAAAATATCAAGTCCTCCAAAGAATTAATTTAGAGAACCTAAGCATATTGCACAGAACATAAAGTTGACCTTTACCGTCCGCAGCGCTTGGAATGGAGTGGGATGTGGTGCACATCACGGGTTTAATGTGGGGCATCGCCGTCTGCAGACGCGCGGGTGGGGCCGTGACGGCCTGCCCGCTGCACCCGGTGGTGGCGGGATCTGCTGCCACCAGCATCCTGACAATAATGAACATCCGGCTTAACGACCGTGATGACGATGATCGTAATTGATGAGCAAGTGCAGTGTGTGGGGATTATCACAGCTGAACGGTACAGCACAGAAACACGCCTCGGTTAGGGATGATTTTACTTGTATGCATTGATTGGGAGAAGAGATGCCTTTCTATTCAAACAGACCAGCTTCAGATAATTTTAAGAATCCTTCTGCACACGTTGATTGATGATCATGCACTTGCTGGAAAACAGCCCCTTACAGTTGTTTGTTTTGTGTTGTTTCATTTCATTAGTCAATGTAAACAATGAAATAATTAGGTGTAATTGAGGGAGAATATTTTGCTTATGAGGATGGCCTTTAATAATCAAATATTCGGTGCAAGTGCTTTTTTTCCCCCGTCTCTCTCTCTCTCACAATACATCATCCCTCTCCTTTTGTTACCCTTGTGTCAGTCGTCTTGAGGTCAGTCGGCCTCAGGGAAAGTATTTGTTTATATTATTTTATTATAAATCTATAGAAACATTTGTATTTGCATATAGTACTTATATATACTCTATTATGCACTTTAGAAAATTGGACAGAGCCAAGTATTATTTTGTTTATTAAGATAAAATCTAACCTATAGAATAGTTTAAATGCGTAATGTTAAGATGTATGCCTTCACACTACCTGTGCTCTTTAATTACTGTCTGGTTTCTGATAGATTTACTACATTGTGTAGTCATTCTCAATTATTGTTTTAAAAATGACTTCAAGAGTTTCAGGTTTGATTTTTAACTTATGAGTGAAAATAATATATATAAAGTTGTGTCCAAGATTTTTAATAGATTAGAGTGGACCACATCAGTCTATAATTATTAACCTAAGGGCTCAATGTGCACTTGGATCTAGACTATTGGCATTTGAGTGAGGAGCAAACATAATGGAATGCATTTTTCTAAAGCATGGTAAGGCATTTTTTAAAAAGTTTATTTTGCAACCGCAGTAGAGTCTGAGGTTGAGAGGTCCCGCCATCAGATGGTTTACAGCCAGCCGATCAGCGCTGAGGAGACTGAGGCTGACGTTCCTCTCCGTGGTCTGTAAGGCGGGCCCCACCTCGAGGCAGGCGCTGGCCCCCAGTGTGCAGCCGCGGGCTCTGGGGTGGGACCGGCTCTCTGTTGGACAGAGAGAGGCTTTCATCGCTTGTCCATGCAATTTCCTTCTGAAAGTTCTGAGTCTCGCTGTGATTCGTGAACCTTATGAAGAGTTTCTCTTGAAGCTTGTCTCTCAAAAAATGCAACGTATGCTAGTCTTCTCTGCCTTTTTGCTAATCTGGAATAACAAGAGTTAAATTCCTCATCTGACAAAGATTATGGCGCATATCATCTGCACTTCTCTGCAAATAAACTCTCAATTTACGTCGTTGGTGTTGGAAACTAGGTTAACATACCAGTGGGAATGAGGGGTCTGGACTTGTCCTCGTGTCCACATAGAGGGTCAGAGCTCTCATTTCTGTCTGTGATCTCCTGGTGCTATCATGGTCTGACTTGGCAAAAGAGAAGATTTAGCAGAATCTAGGACCCCAGATGGCTAAAACTCAAACTAGGAAATAGACCTGGTCTCTTAGGAAGAGGCTGATTTCGATCTTAGGGATCACGGAAGTAGCTGAAGTGTTATATGAAGAGTTAGCATCAATGCTACGTATTCAGTGTGGTGCTGGCTGTGTCTGGAGCTTTGGCACGGAGAAGCCGAAGGGGCATTTATGTGTCACCCCAGGTAGGCTCCCATCAAACCATTTAGCAATGACATTTGGGTGCTCCCGCTTCAATGAATATTCTTACATATACATCTCTGCTCTAATAAATTCATAAACGAGAAATTTCTGAGTCAGGGCTGTGACGGTTAGTTTGATGTGTCACCTTGACGATGCTATAGTACCAGATTTAATGGGAGTGTGCTGTAGAAGACCAGACAGATGCGAATTAATACTAGAAGTATTAAGAATACAAATACTGTTAAAACTGGAAAATGAATTGGATATGATGGAGGGAGAAAGAAGGTCGTACCCTGATCACTCCTGCATTTCTGAAAGGGGCAAAGTGAATTTACGGTGATGCTATTTACCCGTAGGGTTGAATTTGGGGAGCAGTTATAGGGAAGAGATCCTGAGTTCAATCTTGGAAATATTTGAATGTGAGATGAGTTTGATTCATCCAAGTGGAGAAGTCAGCTATACAGCTGAATATATAAATCTGTATCTTGGAACTATATTCTTGTCCAGAATCACAAAATTGAGTGTATTTGGTTCATAAATGAAATTTAGTATATTTGGTTTATAAATCATAATTGAAACCATAAAAGCAAATGAAATACTCAAGAGTAAGAACGTAGAATAAAAAGAGAGAAGAGCTAGAATTTTTGAGGATTGCTACCACTTGATGGCCACTTGGAGTAGGATGAATCCATAGAAAAGGTAGATGAATTGAAGAAAGCCAGGAGAATATGCTTATCAAAGAAGCCAATGAAAGATAATATAGTAAAAGAGTGAAGAGTCATGGCATATGAGGCTGTGATGTTAAATAAGATGAGAACCGAAAAAGTCCCAGAGATTTAGCAAAATGAAAGTCATCGGTTACTTAGCAAAAGCTGATTCTATGATAATAACGGGGATGGAGCCAGACTGGGGTAGTTTGGGGAGGGACTGAAAACCAGGGCAGCGGAGGGGAGATATGTCTAGATGATAATTTGAATAGTCTTGGCTGTGAAAGGAAGAAGAGATTGGGGGCAATAGCTGTAGGGAGACATCTTATGATGGAAGTAGTTTAGCTTAAATTATTTTGATTATCCTTGTTTCTTAATAGAACATTTCAGTTGTGAGTTTTTGCTTCTTAGAACTTTATTTATGGGATTGCTTTGAAAACCGATTCAAAGTACATTTCTTCTAAGAAGGTTTTTGTTCGTTTCTGCCAACAGCCTAGTGTTCCTGCCCACCTGGGACCTCTGAAAATTAAACTCGGTTTGATGTCCAAACCTGTATGAGTACATAGTTAGAAACTCGTAGGAAATACTTTTTTTTTCCTTGCCTCCACTCAACCCAGAACCAAGAATGAGATGGGTACGTACTCTCAAAGTCTCCCTAATAGGGTCCTTTTACTTTTTCTAGTTCACCAATGAGAATGTTATCTTTCAGGAGTGCTGGTTTTTTAGCCTTCCATTGTGCTACAGCCCTGGGGGTCAATTTCTTGACCATGTGACATGTTACCCCAGGCACTGGAACCCCAGAGACAAGTGTATGGCATAGTGCATTGTGATCACTTATGTCTGATGACAGCTTAAATCTCTGAGGATCAATCTATCATATAAAATGTATATATTATCAGCCCCATTTTCATGTATTAACATTAGAATAAAAGTTATTTAGAAACTAATAATAAATTCACATTAATAAACTGACCAAATTCAAGATGATTAAAAGGTTAATTTGCTTTTTCTTAATCTAAATGTATTTCTTATACTATATGTTTTAATGTTATAAAAATTAAATATTGACATTTAAATATATCAAACATCTAACATGTTGCTTCTAAGGCAAATATGTAAATGCTTGCTATCAAGGCAAATTTCAATTTCTAGATAACATTTCGTATCTTTTGTATCTTTCAATTGGTTTTATCTCAGAATATAAAAACAGTTCTTTGAAAATTATTTTCGGTCAATTTCCAAGTTGGTGCTTAAAACTTTAACTCTTACAAAAAAGGCAAAGGCAACTAACCTCTAGTGACACAGACTAAAAAATAAAGACAAGTCAAACGTTTCTCTTAACTTTCTGTGACGTTATCACTTACTGTCACTTTGTATACTGTGCACCACACAGTGTCAGAAATCCACTCGTGTTTCACACGCTGGTCTTCCTGCTTGAGAACGCATTTGAAGAAATGGTTCCACTGTTAAAATTATTATTGTGGATCTAATTTATTTTAATATACTTAACTGAATATTTCCCAAATTATGACTAAATGCAATATATTTTCCCCTAAAGACGTTCTTTCCAGGGTTCTCTAACTAAATACTTAACATTTATCCTGAAAAAAGTGCCAGAAGCCATAATACCAGACTGATTTTGCAAAGGCTACAATTTGTAACTTCTGTTATATAAATGACAGATTCATTGTTGTCTTATTGATTTTGGATTAATTTACAAATTATTTATTAGATGGCTGTTATAAGATTATAAACTATTAGGGAAACGTTTAAATCTGCCAGCATATTAAAGGGTTAATGGATATGAAATATCAGGTGACAAAAAAGCAGTAGCTTTTGATAGTTTTGGCAGCAACCACCTTTAAAGACGTCAACTAAATGCTATGAAGGTACACAATTAGTCAAAATATTTGACCGTGTCGGCTGTAAGGATACAAATATTGACCTTACTTTCTTATTCAATCTACTCCAAGAGCTATTTGTAAAGAGTTTACTCACAACAATTGGAATATTTAATAAAACCTAATTTTCCTCCTCTGTGATTCTTCAGTTGGAAAATGCGGTCCCTTGATGATGATCTAGGGCTTTGAAGAATAAATGGATTTTAAAGAGAAAATTAGATGGTACTTATTATGCTGTCCAACTCTCAATGCACTGTCATTTGTCTGTTGTGTTATGAATGTCTCGCTTTGCCTACCTTCTTCATTTAATTACATAACTTGCCTGTTGCTGTATCGCTCTTTCAATTGTTTTCCTTGCTTATCCAGAGACAGCTCACGCTGATCATGCCCGATACCGAGCTTCTCCTCCCTGACGCCTGGCCTCTTCCAGCTTCCCGCCATCCACCCGGCCGCCCGCTTATGTCAAATGCTAGGAGTCACTAGCTTCCTCCCTCCCCTTCCTTTGGAAAGCTTTGTCCTAAAACCGTGCCTTCCCCCAAGTGTAGTCATGCCTGACTGGCGAGTTTGGTATTTAAAAGCATGAAATGCTGATAGAAAAATTACCTCCTAGTCCATAGTTAGTTTTTCTTAGGGTAAATACAATATCATTTGTGTACATTCATCCAGTGCTTTATCATTTTCACTATCCATTCTTTTTTATTATTTTCACTGTACATTCTTTCTGACTGTGTTTCGGTGTGAACAATTATTTATCATTAGAAGCCTGGGCTGGAACGTCTGTCCGGATTTCTTTGTAGCTCACCAACATAATGCCATAGATCAGGGTAGCATTTACTATAGCAAAAATGAAAAGCAAATACCATTTACCATATACTTTTCTCCACTTTTATGTCATGTGTGTACTATGTTAGGACAATTACTTTCGTTTTATTTGTCGACATATTCGGTAGAAACTCGTTTATATTGCTAAAGCCTGTAGACCGTTAAAAAGAGTTAAAGCACTTTTTCAAAATAGTGTTTTTTAAAGAAATAAGTGGAATTTGAAACTATACCTGTTAGCATCTGAAGCTTTGCTTACTTTATTTGATTTTTGACACTCCATTTCGTTTTTCTAATTGAATTCAGAAATCATCTGTCATTTTACTTTTGACATTTAATATGCGTAAAGAATGTCCAAATGGTGGAAGCAATCTAATCTGCAAGTATGTTATGTACTTTCTATTTTTAATAGAATTAAGGAAGTACAAAGTACTATCAGTAAGATGCATACTCCATTTTAAAAGTAAGTTTCCATATTCATCGCTAGTGTTATCTAAACTTCAAAGTGCAGTAAAAATTTTAAAAATCCCAGGGGAAAAAAAAAGATATATTAGATATATATTTTAGCTAACATATATACGTTTTCTTTTTACTCAAAAACATTATTGGTAAAATTTCCCATGCTTTAACTTCCTCTCATCTTACTTATCTGTAATAGACATAAATGCTGATAATAATAAAGAATCTGAAGTTTCATGATTTTGTCGATTGGGACATTTTCAAGTATCAAATGTTAAGTGGTTGGTATTCTGTGAAGAAAATCATCTCAGAATGTAGCTACTGTGTTAATACAAAGTTCTGGCTCAGTAGCATTAAAATAATCTTTGGCAGGTTTAAGGATTGGGTTTTGATGGCATACCATTCACTTTCAGAAATGCTTCCTGCTCCCCTAGGGTATGGTATAGCTCAACATGCTGCCTGGGTTAAGTCTGTCACTCCAAAGCAAAGAAAGACACTTCGAGTTTTCTCTCCTTCCAATATGTACTTTTTAACTTTTGGTAAATAATCATTTTTGTCATTATCATATATCATGATGTCATAGGTATAACAGTGTGCTTATTTTTATTTTTTAAACATTCTAGTCAAAAAAGTCAGTGTCCCTCAGAACACGTTTACTGAAGTACGCCAGCTGTATCCACACAAAGTCTGTCTGTCTGTGCCCCCGTGAGCTCACTCGTCCTTTTCTGCACAACTGTGGACACGAACCCACACACAGGAAAGGCGCCATCAGATGGGGTGGGAAGGACAGATAACTAAAGGACTAGCTTTCTCATGATGAAACTCACAGTGAAAGCGGTGTGCTACACTGTGATTATTCTCCCTGTGGCGGTATAGTTGACGAGAGGGACATGGCACGAGTAATCCATTACGAGAGCCTGTCACGTGACTGTAGGTTGGGCCTTTCGTACTCAGGGCCCGTCTGCCTACGCAGACCCACTAGATCACTGAACCGAGTCACATCACTGCTTTCTCTCCGCGTGACCGTGTAGTTTCATTTGCCTTCTGCAACCTCGCTTCATGCACTTACCTTATGTGGGAAATTTGATTTAAAACATAGAGTAGCACAATGGATTTTCAGTTTAATCGGGAGACGGCTGTCTTTCTTCAGAAATAATGTTAGAAGTCTTCAAATAATTTGATACCTTTTTTTTGACATCCAGTTCTTTAGAGAATCTAATCGAAGCTATAGATCTTCTTTCCAGAAAAAAAAGTGCAAAAGTACAAATGCAACACATTTGCATGCAATCCGTTTCATTTTATTGGAAACTGACTTCCTTCAGAGGTCAAATATGATTTTTTTTTAAATTTCTGTTTATGATTAGTACTCTCAAGTATCTGTTTTATAAAAAGGTGGAATCCAAATTTTTCAAGTGTAAATTTCAGTAAAAACACTGCTACGGTCACATTTGAATAGAAACGTCAGCCTAGCCTTTTAATACGGCATCGCACTTACCTCTGACACTCATTCGATTTCAGATTTTTGTTTTGATGGCCACAGATGTTACAAAATAGTAATTTACCTAGGTACATAGAGTCACTTGGAGTTAGAACTCCAAGAACTTGCTTCATCAGAGAGCAAAGCTTGGAGTAAGGGAATATAGAAGTCCTCAAAGAATCTCTAGATTGAATGCCTGTCATTTCATTTTCTTTGTCCTTAAGCCACTGAGGTTACTTGTTTTGAAGTCTGTGTTTTTGACATAGTCTGTGACAACTGAAAAGTTATAAATCCATGCATCCTCTTACGAACACTGCTGCGGACGTGAACTTCAACAGAGATCTGTAATGTTCTCAGGTGTTCAGAGATTTCTGTCTCTACAAATACAAATTATCATTTTTCCACTTCAGCTTGCAAAAGTACTTTCTCCAGAATTCGAGTTGGCTTAATTATCTGCCACTAATCTTATTTTCCAGAGTAAGAGCTTGTTCAAAAGGATTCATGACTTTTTAGCACCATGCATAATATTGCTGTAGTGCATTGAAGAAGAAGAATAAAATTATCTAAGTAATCCAATTAATGAATGAACTCCTTCTTAAATTGTTCTGACTGTGGTTTCCCATTTCTCTCAAGTGTTTTGAAACATCGCCTTAAAGTTGACCCCTTATCTTTAAGACTTTTCATTTTCTTCTGTCATTTTCTTGCAAAATTTCTCTGAAAAAATTCTGTCTCTGAAGTTGACTGCTCTAAAGAAGGATTCACGCCTCCATTCAGGATTTGGGGGTAGCATCTTCGGCAGTAATTTATGATAATTTAGAAAAAAAGTAATCAAGGTAGTATGTGGAAATTTTTTCAACAACCAGTAAAACTATATGTTTCCAAAGACTGCAGATATTATGCAATTTTTTAATATTAGATATTATGTCTCAAGACAGAAATATTATTCATGGTGCTATAAAGTTTCAAGATTTTTTTTGCCCATTGAAGTTATGTTCAACCAAAGAACTTCTAATCACCTTGAACTATATGGGAAAACAGCCCATATAGTTTCAAAAACAGGCTCACAAAATAGGAATTTGTCTATCCTGATATTAATAGGAAGATACCAGGCTAAGTCCATGAGCTGGTTGCTGTCTGTTACATCCTGGGATATGCTGAAGGAAAATGTTGGCTATCATTTACTCCACGACATCTTATAAAATATCAGCTATTTGGAAGACAATTAAATATTTCTTCTGTTTTATTCTTTTAAGTTGCAAATCAACTTCAACATTTATTTTAATGACACATGATTTCTCCTCTGTGATATGTGACTTCTCTTTGCACTATGCAATATTTTCATGCAGAGGTCCTTGGATGGGGCACATCGTAGCTGGGTTCATTTCCAGCCTTCTCTCATCAAGCCACTTTTCATGATAACAAGCCTCATCCTCTGAAATTCTTACACAAAAAACGGAACTGTTCCAGCTGCATTTGGTTTGTGTTTTTAATGGTGAAATCTTCACTGCTCAAGAAGTTTATTTTCTGTGCTATTTTATGCTCTAAGTCTCAAGACTCTGTTTCTTTATGTCTTCATATTAAGGTGAATGACTTAACACAATTTTGAATATTCTGTTGACCTACAGAATAACAAGAGTTATTTTGAGTATATTCTGCACTGTTTAAAAAAGTAAATCAAGGGTAAATAGTAGAGATGTAAGAGTATGGAGCTGAAACCTCCCCCACACCGCAGTACTCAAAGAGAAACCATCTCTGTCCTATCTTTTGAACAGCAAATGGCTCAGCACACTCCATTGAGAGTAGTTTCTATATAACTTTTATATGGCTTCTTAGAGCTACTAAATTTAGACATTTTGGATCTGAGCATGTTTCTTGAGATTTTAAGACAACGCAATTTGATGAGAAGATCAAAGATAACCATATGGCTGAGTTAACCACAGATTTACCAGATCATTAACTCTGGTCAATACAGCAAGCTAAATTAAGTACATATTATAAGTGTAAGTAATATTAAAATTATTTACTTTCTATACCTCACAAGTACCAAATAGTCAGAATGGACACTAATCCCGGAGCTCCCTGCTGGGCTGTGGGGGCGGTTGCAGGTGGTGCTTAGGGTAGCAGTTATTTACGGACAGATATGAAAATGATGAAACATTTCGGTGTGACCACACAGGCTCATGCTGGGCCAAACGTCGGCCCTGATCACATGTGTGTCTCGTTTTGAGCTCGTGCTCCTGCCTAGGACTCAGCACCGTCCTTCCTTCCCTGTGTGTGGCTATTCTCAGTCTCCGTGGTGTGCGTGGCCTCTTGATTGATCTCTTACGTCTCACTTCATTTTCACCGATGGTTGGGATCCTTGTAATGAGACGCATTTCATCAGTGTCCGTTCATTAGGAGAGAAGAACTCACACTCTTGTGAAAAGGTGGTCCAGCTACCATTGCATCCAGTCGTACAGATCCCCCTGCGGTGCGTGCAACGCCGCAGAATTCCAGAACTCTCTGTTCGCAGGATGGCGGGAAGACCACTCGTCCCCTCAACGCGTGTCGTTCCGAATGATGGTCACATGGTTCTGAGCACTTGCGGTGCTGTTTCTCTGAGCCCAGATGCGCTGTGCGATCCCAAAGACTTAGCGCAGAAAATAGTCACATTTTTAGATTAATTATACGTGATACTGATGATCTTTTAGACTTGTTGGGTTAAAATATATTATTATCATACAGTTAATTTCACTTCTTTCTCATCACTCTCTTGAATAGGCTACTGGAAAATTAAAGCTACCTGTGGGGCCCACACTGTGTTTCCATTGGCTGATGCTGCTCTGATCCATGTGTTTGCCCAGTTGTTTGAGATAAAGAAAAAAAAAAAGACTCGATTTTAATGGAACCTATGAAAAATTCCTTCTGGAAACTCTGACAAGCATTTTCCTCTGATGTTTTTATGTTTTCTTCACTGTAAAACGTTTCCACCCCTGGGTAGCGGAGTCACAGAAGCCTGCGGTATCTTCTCTGTGGCTGCTCCCTCTGTGGCCCCCTGGATCAGTCACTCCTTCCCATTCACGTGTTACAGGCCAGAGCAAGAAATGTGTTTTTTTCCAAAAGATACTTAAAGTTTGGGCTTAACAATAATTATTTTAATGCAAAAAATTAAATAATAAGAACAAAGCCAAGGATATTAAAAATGAAGAGTTGGGAGAAATTTTTAATGGCACCGGCTGTAGGTATATACTATCGATTTCGGATAATCTCAGCCTACAGCCAAAGGATGAAAAGAAGCCGCTTTTGTGCTGCAGAAACCAAGTGGGGGTCCCCTTCCTACCTTCCCTTCGATTTAGGTTTCATTAATTTATATTGTGGGAAATCCAGAGTGTGGCCCCTCAATCCAGGGATAAGATTACTTTGCTATAAATATAGATAAAATTAATGTAGCTTCATGGTTTCGTTGAAACAGTCGTAGTCTTGGGAGAGTTATAAACGCATTTGAAGGATGTCAGGATACAATCAGACACATCCATGAGGCCACTCTTTTGCTCACCTGCATAGTGACGGAAGGAAGCTACGACTTGAGGCAAAGCACATCAACCAAACGTCTCAGCATTTTAGAGTCCGTTTAAAAAGTCTCGTTTACATAAATAGGTGTGCGTCTTGGGCTCCAAAAACAGGAAGAAACAATCCATCAAAACTGCCCTGGATATATTAAAACGGACTCTGTGTCCTAATGCGAAGCTGCTTGATTGAGCAGTGCGGTGTCAGCCATGTCTTGCTTCTCATGCCAAAAGTAATGCACGTAGACAGAGTGACAATCACAGCACAGCCTCCCATCAGCAGTAATTAATCTTTCCGTTAACAGAGGCTGGAGAAGCCTCTCATCAGCCTCTTCTGAAGTCTGAGGGACCCTGTTTTTTGATGTTTGCATTCTGAGGAAAATTGTCCCCACCAGTTCTAACAAATTGAAACACCAGGCTAATTATGGCAGCTAATGAAGTGTGTGGAATGGTCACAGCTTGTCGTGAAACTGTTCCTTCAGTTTGGATTAGGGTTTCATCAATCACTTTTTTAAACTGATCCAGAATTGCTTCTGCCCGGCGCTTGGCATTTTTAATGCTGTTTCTGTAATTGGTTTTCCCCCTAAAGCTTAGACTGTTTTTTGAAATATTGCAGTCCTGGGACAGGACTTGCAAACTCTAGTTTATAAAAAAAAAAAAAATTATTAGTGATATCAGCTGATCAAGTGGTAGAAAGATAATAAAAGGACCACCAAAGTAAAATTTGATATACTGTTTCAATCCTGCTAAAGATGGCAATAAAGCATATCCACATATAACTTTATTTTCTTCAAACATAGGTATAATATGACATAGGAGAATCACAGTTGATGATTAGTGACTAAAATTCCACCAAGAGTTTCTATGAAATTAATACATAGATGGTAATTTATCATTAGAGGAGAATAGCTCTCTATTTATCATCCTTTATAGGTTTCTACTATTTGCATTGAGCCAAATATTTTAAACCATTAAGACCAAAGAACTGTGTATTCCCAGCGAAATAACTCTGTAAACCTGCAGTTCAACTCAGAAAGGTTTTTAACTCACCTTAAAAAGGGGAATCAGTCGTTTTGCAGAAATGACTGTAGTTTCTAAAAACTTATATCTTATTTTTAATATTGTGTTCATCTTTAGCAACAGTTGAGCACTCACTGTGTACATAGCACGACCTCGATTTGTCAGACAATTCAAAAAATGAGTTATTAAATTCTACTTGCCTAAGTTACGTCCTTTAAAATAAGAAAGACTTTTGAACATTTTCTGTATTGCTTTTTCATCGGAGGCAGGCTGTATGAGCAATGAAGTTTTGCTATATTTCATTTCTTCCATTTTGATTAGTTATCTAGGAGTTAAAATTGTCCTTAGTAAAGTGACGTGTACTTAGAAAGAGCTTTAGGTATACAGTGGTCCCTCAGTATCTGCAGGGACCGTTTCTGGGGCACCCCCACAGGTATACCAAAGCCCTCAGAATCTCCAGTTTCTTATACAAGAAGGCGTGGTAATTGCATATAACCCACTCACATCCTCCGTGTACATTCAGTCACCTCTACATCACTTATAATACCCAAAACAGTGTAAATGCTGTGTCAATCTCTGTTATACTATATTGTTTAGGGACAAATGACAAGAAAAAGTCTGTACGTGTTCAGTACAGAAGCAGTTACTATAGGCCTTACCGCATAGTGCTCGTCAGCAACGAGGTAACTTTGATAGTTTCTTTTACTAGTTTTTTTTTTTTTAATAGTTTCTATTCATGGTTGGTTGGAACCCACAGATATGGAGGGCCGGGAAGATTGTCGCTTTCAATTCTTAGAAGCAACCTAGGATGTTGATAATATCATTTCCCCTCATTGCATAGTCTAAAAAGTAGGAATAAATCAAGTAAATCATTGTCAAAGTCTGGACTATTAACCATTGCACTTTTCTCTCTCAGCTAGCTCTTTAAACCTGCTCTTCCCCTGTCTGCCAGTCTTTAAGATTTTATCAGTTTTTTTCAGATATTTAGAAGACTTACTGGTAATCATATTACTATAGAGTATTAGAGCTGGACGTCATGTTTAAAATAATTGAGTTCTACTTTATGAATTAAAGAGAAAAGTATATAAATAGTATAAATATAGACAAGTTTATATCATATACACATATCATAGACACAAGTATAAATACATGTATTTAGTATCAAATGTGTTACTATTAATTTTTGAATTAAATTTTCTCTGAGTTTTTATGATTCTTTTACAATAGACACTTATTTTTACATTTAAGTGATGGAATTTTGCACTTAACCATATACTTTTTATTATGAAGCATTCACTAAATATGCAGAAGTGAAATAATATGCAATGCAAAGTTTCTAAAACTATTTGGTTTTTTACCTTTATTTTTTTGGTCCAAATATTAAATTATTTTCAAGGATAAAGAAGAGAAATTTGGGGGCAGTCAAGATAGAATGATGGAAATATTTATGGTAATAAATATGCCTCTGAGAAGAGTTTTGGCTACATTTGATAAATTTTAGTATTTATTTTGTCATAAAGAATCAGATAACGTTTTTAATGATGAAGAATTTTGCATATATTTCTGAATTTTCTAACATTTGGAGATTTTCTATTATATGTTTATTAATTTACTGATTTAATTCCTCTCTGGTCAAAGAATATACTCTGTGATTTTAACCTCCTGAGTTTTCCTGAGGATTGAGTAATAGCCCAGATTCTGGTCCAGTGTGGTCAGTGTTCCAAGTGCATTAAAAAGAATGTATTTCCTGCCAGTGATGGGTGTAAGGTTCTGTATTTACCAATTTCCTGAGGTTTGTTCATCGTGTTCAGATTTTCTATATCCTTACTCATGTTTTTGATTGAGATCATAATGATATTACTGATAACGGTATGACTGATTCTTATTCCTGAGATATTAAAATGAATCATTTATTTGATGCACAGGGTATACAATGAAGTCTTTATATGAAGAAGGGCAGGGCCACTATATTTTCTGAGGCTTTGATCATCTGTGGCAGAGAGTTCACTGCCTTCAGTGTTCGTTTTCCTCTCTGTACCAGAAATTAGCAAACTCCCTTAAAGGGCCAGATCATTTAGGTTTTGAGGGTCACATGATCCCTGTAACCACTATCAAATCTGCCATTATAGCACAAAAGCAACCATAGATAATACATAAGAGTAGGCATGACTGTGTTCCAATAAAACTTTATGTAAAAATTAGGAAGTGAGCTGGGTCAGGCCTGTGAGCTATAGTCTGTTACTTCTGTTCTATCCTCATAGAACCTCTAATTTGTAGTTGGTTCATGGCTGTCAGAAATTTTAAAACTACATTTGTCAGCCACTTTTTTAAGCTAGTTATATTCCTGTGACTATGTGCTAGAAAACGAAATATAAGCGAAAATGTGAGTCCACCTTCCAGAAATTATTTATCTAGATTTTCCCTACATAAATAAGTCTGATGATGTGGAGGACAGCTAACAGCATCTGCTGTGGCTCCACAGATGCTGGTAGAAGACACAAGCTTCCTAGGTCAAAGAATATTCCTTTATGGCAAAAGCGGAAGAAGGGGTGGTGGCACAGAGTGCCAGTTCCCTGAGTCTCAGATGCCACCATCAGGCAGGGGCATCAGGTGCGGCCGCATAGGCAGGTATGCCGAAGGAGGAGAACCCTGCCCATAGCAGATCCTCCACTTCTCCAGGAAGTGGTACTCAGCCTGCTCTGTCTCCAAGGAGACCAGGTGCTTTGCAGGTCTGTGACACACACCGTGAGGGCTTCCATCACTTCCCAGGAACACCAGTTACATAAACCATACAGGGAAGTGGCCTGCCATCTGGGTAAAAGGATGATCCGGACTTGGTGATTTTGACACGTTCAGCAAGACACATAGGAACTCAAGGATCTCAAGGTGGACCTCCTCCAATAGATAGTGATTTTACAGACAAGTAAGTGTCATTCCTCTCATTTCTTTCTTCCAGATATCTGGAATGGGGAATTTAATAGCTAGAGATAGGTTGACATCTTCAGTCGTATTTTAATCCTTGGATCTATGCAGACCTCAAAAGGTAGAGCAAAAGCATAGAATCATGGGTCCCTTATGCTGTGGAGTATCACACCAACCCTGGACTTTTGTGCAAAGAGAAATAAACTTCACAGTCATTTAAATCGCTGTTAATTTGGTCTTTCTGTCAGTTGCAGCTGCGTCTAATCCCAATTAATACAATATCTAAGAATGCTTTTCTGTTACTTTCATAAGTAAGTGACAACTAGAGTGTGTATAAAATACTAAATTCACATTTTTCTCTTAGCTTTATAGATACTAGTTTGTAATTTATCAATGACTACTACAAAAAAATATAAGACTGAATCTGTGTGTGTGTGTGTGTGTGTGTGTGTGTGTGTGTGTGTGTGTGTGTATGTCGGGGAGGTCCCCTTGTGAATCATTTTCTTCATTCTATAATATGACTTTTATCACCAGTTCAACTTAGAATAGCCCATCATGACCTCTAAACTGAATTTTAATTCTGCTATTGTCATCTTAGTTTATTTACTCTTTTCACCTAACATCTGTGACCTTGTCGTCTTTATGGCTACCTAGTCCTGTTATTTTAGACTCATATTCTTTTGGTTTTTGGCTCTATTGTATCATCCGTATTTTCAAAAGTTCATTGAGGTTGGCAAATAATTGTCTCACAGTAAAGTTTTCTTTAGATTCTTGGAAATGATGATTTTCAGACGTCTGCTTTTCATCCCAGTCTTTAACGTGTGGGTCTGTTTTTCCTCCGTGGGCCAGTGTAATTTGTCCCTCTCATCCTCCTCTGATTCGAAGAGCGTTGGCCACGTTCACTGTCAGCCACAAAGAGCATCTGTCATTTTGCATCTTCTGTCCCTAGTTCTCCAACACTGGTAACTGACGGGAACGTTGAACTTTTATAATTCGAACCAGGTCCTGCCTCTCACAGCTCTTCTTTGCACGGCACAGAGGCCCTGCCTGTAGCGAGCCCCTGTAGAAAGCCCGGCCCACAGCTTGGCTTCTGTAGCTCAGACGTTTTGTGTTTTCCACTCACGATCCTGAACTCCCTTGAAGAGATAGAAATTTCTCTTGAGAAAGCAATGGCTCAAAAGCAATCCAACTTTAATGCTTGCAAGAAAGTCGGAAGTTAAGTAAGAAGGAGTTCTGATACAATTTACTCGGACTAAGAATTACCTGCTATTTGAAAGTTTCAGGTGACTTGCTGGTGTGACAGTCTGAGCACCAGGTCCTTCTGTGATGTCATCTTCGGTTCCACCCATGAAGACATCAGCGTTAGTAGCTGTTGTTTCCAATTTTCCTCCTGCATCCTAAGCCAGTTCTTTCACGTACTATCGATGGTAGAGATGGACAGGAGTTTTTCTTAGGGCTCTAAATATAAGATTTCTTGGAAGAGAAATTTCTTCCCATAGGCTAATTAACTGGCCCTCATGATGGATAAGAGCTTAATGGAA
Source organism: Macroglossus sobrinus (assembly GCA_004027375.1). Classification (NCBI taxonomy): domain Eukaryota; kingdom Metazoa; phylum Chordata; class Mammalia; order Chiroptera; family Pteropodidae; genus Macroglossus; species Macroglossus sobrinus. The sequence goes on along the minus strand of PVKZ01000722.1, from coordinate 29,959 downwards.
CATTGTGTGAGGTTAATAACCACTAAATCACGTTAACAGTTTTGAAAATTTGGATAGGTCCTAACCGTGTAGTTGGATCACAGACAAAACTAATTGAAATACTTTGCCATTAATTTCCAAGCTCTTAGAAACTAATGGGTTTCTAGAAATATCATTGGTGACGACTAACACATATCATAATCTGTATCAGCTAAACATGTCAACGTAAGAGATATATGAAGTATTACATATCGATATCTTAAACTATATTGCCAAATAATGTTTGCATAAAGAATCTACAACTCATAATGATTTTGGTCTAGTATATTAATGTTACATTTATGATAGAGTTTTAATGTAGTTTTTAAATATAAAACAATTCTTATACTTTTTTTTAAGTAAAGTGAATATAGAGTTGTCAAAATTTTACTTAGTAACATTGAACAAGTCAAGAGCATTCTGGTTCTTATTTGTTAAAAAGACACTATGAGTAACCTCTGGAAGATTCTGATTTGTTTAAAACACTTTTAACTTATCAAGTGTAATACAGAAATGTTTTCTATTAATAAATCATATTAACCTTCAAGTTGCTTATAGGCATGTTAAAACCCCAGTAAACTATTTTATTCTGTTTACATCAGAGCCAATTCTAAACTATGTAGAATATGCTACTTTAGTGCTTGTTTTATTTTTTCTTACATTGAATTTATTTCATAGAGTTTGTAAAAGGTTTAGTAAATGGAATGACAATTGAAGCAGCATTATAAGTGGTTAACCCACTTAACATGTCAGAGTTTCTCAAGTGTTTTTAAGTATCAACTGCATATAATTTATTTACTAAAAATATAACATATTAATGGTTTAGTTTTAAAAGTAGAAGTTAAAAAGAAATATCAGCTAATTAGCAGATATTATATATTGGCCACGGTGAGACATACTTTTTTTTTTTTACTTTGTTTCTGATAAATTCTTATTTGCAGAACAAAAGTGATGTAAGTGAAGATAGTACATACACAGTTGAATTTAACTTTATTCAAGAGGTTTTTTCTCATATGTGGCCCATACCAACCATAAAGTTTCAAAAGGCCATAATTATTGAAATTATTTTGTTTTGATATCCTCTTAATCTTTAAATAATTTCATATTGTTCAAAAATAATAGTGAAATAATGTATTAAATATTGAGATGTATCATATGCTAATGTTCTTCAATTTGAGTCTTTTATTTATAAAGTTTAAATAAGTTAGGAGTTATATTTAAATTGTGAAATAAATTGTGGTTTTAATGGTCACAGCAAATAAACATTTCTTAGTATTTTGAATTCCAAGGTATTTTACCTATACATGTTTTCAAGTTCGGACTCAGTAAAGTTCAAGGGCATCCGAGTATGAAATAGCTTGTGAGGAAATGCACATTACTTCCGTAATTTGATTTAGTTGGGAAAAAGGACACTCGTTTAGAACATAGATCTTTGTCTTTAATAATTTTGGTTCAAATGTAGACATTAGATGTTGTACACAGACTAGTAAATGTGCATGTAATTTTCCCAAAGCTTGTCAAGGGGTTGGCATTATAAAATACATTAATTTCCATTCACTAGCTTACCTGCATTTTAAGATGTTTTATTACGTAGACTCGTGTATGGAAAGCGTTGTTAAAAATGTACCAAAAGAAAAATTTAAAGAAAGAATTAGAAACTATGTTTAGGTATTTTATATAAATGACAAAAAAGGGGGGGGGGCGGGCATCAATTATAGAGAGGAATGCAGTTGATAAGTGTCCAAGTAGAAAGAAAACTTAAATCCAAGAGGAATAGTAAACGATTTGATGCACTAATTATTATTTTATTTTTTTACTTTATTTAAATCAAAATGAAACATGTGCCTCGTTAAAGTAGCTACGCTCACAGATTTGTAATGTTGAGCGGCAGACCCCACTCAGCCCTCCCATCTTTCGTGTGTGGTCCCCTTTCCAAAGACCACTTTCATCTCCTTCGTCTCCCAGCTAATAATATGGCAACATCGTGATTTATCTGCTGTTCATGTTCGCCATTAACCTTCTCCTCTGGAAGATGAGAGTTTAGCTTTTGTACGCCGTCATCTTCGTGTTTTCTTAGAGTACAGGTCTTGAGTTAACAAAAATATCCAAATTTTTGACCATGGGAAGATTGTTTGCTATTGAACCAAGAGGTATTCCAAAGTGGCGTTTCCTTCTTATCTAATTTTGTACATTTCCTGGAGTTAATAATTGTGCCTTTTTTCCCATTTGCCCAATTTTCTTCACACTTCTTGTCAAGTTTCTTCATACCCAGTAACAGCCTTCCAATATAATTTTTTATTTCTGAACATTACACCTCACATGTAATCGATATTGATCAGATAGAGAATTTGAAGTTGAAAGTTGTTTCCGCTCTGTCTTAAGCTATGTTTGTTATCTGTCATTCTGCTTTGGGGAAATTTTCTTGCATTTTTTTTCTAATTCTTTTTCTTTTCTCAGACTTATTTTTTTTTATCATTTTTAAATCATTTATCTCCTATTTCCATTTTTTGTGCTTAGTGTTAAATTCCAATTTTTCTATCAATTTTTTTTGCTTTCGTATTACTAATTAAATAAAGCTTTTAATTTTTTTATAATAGCACCTATATTACTTGCTTAATAGGCACATTATCCTTTCTAATGTTTTTTAGAATATTTGTTTTAGATTTTTAATAGTTTGTTCTACTTCTTGCATTGTCTCACATTCATCTAAATTGTTTGTTTATGTATTTATCTCTCTGCTGCACCTGGTATCTTTCATTGTGTTTTTTGTTTTAGTTTTTTTTTTTTTTTGGAGAAGGGGAAAAGGGCACTGATAGTGTCCCTTGGGGAACATAGGGAAGGAGCTTGGAGGTTACATGATACTTCCTTTGGGTCTTCAGGCTAGCCCTGTGCCTCCTGTGGGGTGCCTGGATGGCCTAGCACCCAGGTCACACTTTGGGTGGGCCGGGGAAGGGGTTCCTGAGGGGCCCTTCTCCAGACACCAGGCCGTCTCTGCATTCCTTCCAGGTCTGGAATGGTACCTGTCCACATCTGTTTCTCCACATAAATTATACTTCAGTGTCGCCGCTGACTCGTGGCTTCCCTGAAGATGCAGTTTGGAAGACGTTTCTAACCCTCCATGTTCGGGCGCAGGGAGCATTGCTGAGAGGATAAGACAGGGCGTGGAATTCACTGCTCTGCCATCTTAAAACCTGCAGTCTTCCAAATGAACCATTTCAAAATGCAGGCCTACACACCTTTTCTAGAGAGGCTTTTGAAATGATGGTGTTATTTCCAAAAACGTGACACCCAGAGCATTTCATTGATTTCCAAGTATATCTGAATGAGGACAGACGGTGGGTACAAACACAGAAGGCCTGGATCCTGCCCCCAGGCACCTTGTGGTCTAGGAGAGGAGCTGAAACACCTCAGGGAATTGCTAGGATGCAAAACAAAACCTACAAGGGCCGAGAAGGCTGCAACTGTGCACCACAGGCCTTCATGCAGGGAGATGCGATTTACATCCGGACAAGGAGTTCCAGGAGGCGGAGGCATCTTCGTATGAGACTGGCTGTTTGGGTGGGATGCGCACCTAGTAAGAGCTTCACAAATATTTGCCGAATCTAATTAGAGCCGTTCAGCCTCAGCGAGTTGACATCCCCCTTTCTGCTCCTGTTAAGGGTAAATCCCCTTCACTTCGGTGCTGCTATCAGCAGCAATCAGCCTCACTTATTCTCGTCTTAGTTTTCCTGAGAGGAATTAACAAAATCATTTCTATAGAGAAAAATTCACCATTCAATGACAGTTATCGATATATCCTATAATTACCGGGAAAAAAAAAAAAAACCTTCCTGTGAGTATGTCATCATGTTAATGATGCCTGTATATTACTAAGAATGATAAATATTGAGTAATAAAGCTGCAAGTTCGCATGTTCCCAGATGTTATTTTGGGGCCACTCGATTAGCAGTTTTTCCAAAACATAAGCAGTAATTAGAAATCTTTCATGATTTCTTTCAGAAACGGCACTTGATTTTAATTCTTTCACTTAAAGGAAAAAAAACGCGTAAGAAAAAACTGTGGGAACTATTGACATTTTTATAGCTGACAAAAATGAAGCGTAATTAAAATGAAATATTTGTTGCATAAATTAAACTGCAATTAATACGTTTTTCTGCCGCCGCTTGAAGGATAAGATTAAAGGAGTGTTGTTAGCAGCCTCCCCGCTGTGACACTAATTTCTTAATTTTTACACCAAACATCATCGAATGTGTTTTCACAGTAGAAGAGTAAAAAAAAAAACAAAAACAAAAACATTGTTTGATGAAAATGATATGCTTCAGAGGGAGATAAACTGGCTTTTATGAAGGCAAGGCAATATTACTGCTTGTTTTAAGATCTGATGACTAGTTGATTCCAAGGGTAAGACTGGCACTTTTGAAGCCAGTGAAATAACAGATTAAATGGCCCTTTTGTTTTAGTTAGCTACGCCTGGTAGATTATCCAGTGCATTGTTTCAGGATGTTTGCTCTTTGGGAGGTAGTCAGAAAATGAGCGAGACGTGTGATGCCTAGGCCTCTCCTCCAGCTAGCCAAGAAATTATAATAAATCCCATTCCCCAAAACTCAGATGTAGATCATTTAGGGAAAGTGGAGAGCGGTGCATTCTGCCAGTGCTTTTCATGGAGGAGGACCGATTTCCTCACGGGAGCCCACAGTCGCCAAAGGAAAAGCAAACCGTGACCAAAGTTATTGCTATCTTAAAAAAAACAACAAAACAAACAAACAAACAAACAAAAAACATTAAAAACTTCCAGCTGCCACTTACCCAAGCCATGCCTCACGTGGCATTTCCTTGTGAATTTTTTTTTTTATAGCTAATTACTCTTTGACAATACGCACCATTAGTGGTATCAACGAAAGGAACAAGTAACCGTTCTTAATGGTCCTCTTCGCTTCTCCAGACGTCTCTCTTGGGCCGAGATGCACGAGGGACATAAATGCCCCAGGGGAAACTAGCCATCAGGGGCTAGGCCCCATCCCTTGCCGGACCATCGCACACCTCTGCCTCGGGGACTGGGATGCGTCAGCACATGTGTGTGATGACAGCATCCGTGTGTGATGGCGCCTGTCAGAAGAAATGAAGTTCACGGAGCTCTGTTCACGTCCAGCAAGGCCGTGTGTGGTGCCCCGTTCGTGCTGCCCTCTCTGATCGCCCGAGGCTTGCCCGCACTCCGCACCACGAGGGCCACGTGCCCCGAGCGGTCCCAGACGTTGGGAAATTCTGCCCCCTAAAAAATCTGAGAGCAGATCAGTCGATCGCTGTAGGGTCGCTGAGTGGGTTTTGGTTACTTGAGATGGCACTAGTGGCATGGTGACAAAAATGTAGCTAGGATCTTAGTTTGCATGGTGACACGTGTGCACCAATGTCGCCTCGGGCCACCTGTCCTGACCAAGGTTTGAAACTGCAAGCCCTTCCCGGTTTCCCACAGCCTTTCTCCTTCACTCTTATTTTTCTTCGTAGCAGTTGTTACTATTCGACATTTGCTCATGGTCTGTCTCTGATCACTAGAAATTTAAGTTCTATAAAGACAGGAATTTGTACCTAACTTATTCGTTTCTGTGTCCTAGAACAGCCGTTGGCATAAGCAGGCGCTTGATATTTTTTTGGAAGAAAGGAAAGAAGGAAGGGGAAGGAAGGGGGAGAGGAAGGAAGAATGAATGTTTATAAAAACCAATTTAAACAGCAGAAAGAGGCGGCGTTGGTGGTGTAGTGTGAGCATAGCTGCCTCCCGAAAAGAGCAGAAAGGAAGTAAACATAATTCCTAATGATAAGATGAAAAGCTCGGTTTAGTAGGGGATTATGAGAAGTCTTATTAAATCTTCAAATATGCCTTATCTTATTTTTAATCTTAGAGAAATCATACTAAAATGACAACTGTTTCTTATAAAATAATGTTTTAGGTTATTATCTACATATGGTGAGTATTCATGAAGCATTATTTGCAAACCACCCATACAGAGACGTAAACAGTATTGACCCTATTGGTTCATTATACATGCCCATATTGTCGGCGCGTCAGCACTATGCTTGCGGTCCACTTGAGACAGTGAAATCGCCGGCAAAAAGAACAAAAACGTGGAAACGGTATCACTGAATAGAGCACGAGAAGGCAGGCCACCGCCGTGTGCGTCTGGTGACTCAAATTTTTCTCCGCTCTGCTCAGATCTCCGATTCACCGTGCAAGCTGTGTGAGTATTGATTTCGGGTGGCAAATAAATTTTAGCAAGTGGGTGACCTTGCAAATAAGAAATCCGAATAATGAGGCTCAAGGTAGCAGGGTTTTTCTACTGTCGTTATTGAACCGTTTGTTTACCGATGAACCTGGGCGTTGTCATCCTCGCTAACCAGGGTCGCAGTGCGAAATCCTGTGTTTGTACTCAGCCAGGGCTTACCGAGCCCTGACGTGTGGCAGGCGCTGTGCTGGTAACTGGCAGTGCACCGGACAAGACACAGAGAGCCCCCTCCATCCCTCATGGAGCTCACAGAGAGCTCTCCCTTCCTCTCTCTCCCTGCTGCCCCTCCCTGCTCCCTCCCTCCCTCCCTCCCTCCCAGCTTCTCTGTCTGTCCCTCAGATACTCCCGGCCTGAAGTTACCGGAGGTGAGGTGCGGAGGGAACGGGCACAGCGCCCGCCAGCTGGACAAGTGGTGTCCGAGTGTGGCGTGGGCTCTGCGAGGACCTCTCGGCAATAAAGGGCACGCACACGGTTCCTTTCTCCTCCGCGTGGCTTCCAGGTGACAGGGCGGAGCCAGGGAGTAAAGGTTTGCTTTTCCAGAAGGCTCGGACTCAGACCTCAAACAGGTGCACGGTGTCCCCAGGGCCACCCGTTTACTCATCATTCATTTGTTCCCTTCATGATATCTGGCAAGCCTCTTCTCTGTGTGAGACACTGTACTAAGTCCAGGAGTACCATGGCGAGCTCGGGGCAACCTTGTGGCCCTTCAGCCCCCTCCTGTGTGTTTTCCTGGAGGACCGAATCGCTTGAGGCGTCCTCTTCCCCATAAGAACCACTTGCAGCTCTGGAACATGACAATCCTGGTCTCAGCTATTGTTCCTATTCTGAGTGATTCCCCTTAAAGCATTTTCTCTCTGAACATTTTCGCAGCGTATTTTCCAGGACACTCACCATACGCAAGCCCAGACTTTCCCGTTCATACCGTTTTCACCTGGAATCCCCACCCCCCATTTAAAATGGTCCGGCATTGTGTATGAAAATAACATTACAGGGAACTCTTATCCTGCTGTCATTAGCGCTGCTGTCAAATCCACTAACGGGATGCAGGTCATTCCAACTACACGTTGTAGCGAGTTGGGTGTTCCACTTCTGTGGCTTTCATTTAGACGACATTCTCCTTGTTTATAGTTGAAATTAAATAGTGAAGGCCACGTTTTGTATGTATCTCTCTATTTCTATATCTAGGCCTATTTCTTCTGATATATCTTTACATCTTGTATCTTTATTACTATGGCTTACATGTCTGCTCTGCTATTTCCCATCTGTGCGTTTATAGCCAGAGTTTTAAAGATGGGGGAGGGACAGGAACTAAACAAGAGAAAGACAAATGAAATGAATAAGAAGGAAAGATATGGAAAAAGGACAGCAGGAACTCAAATATATAACTTTAGAACTGAGAAATACCCACATTGAAATAAAAGTGGTAATGTGTATACCAAAGCCTTAAATAACCAGAGAAGCAGTGCCCACCTAAAATGATCTTACACTTCGGGGGTGAGTGGCCCAGGAAATTTGCTCTTTGTCATTTTTGACTTGGGTTTGAAAATGGACCTGGGCTGCGTTCCAGCTCAGAGAGCCATTCGCTTCCAAAGATGCCTAAATCGTCCCAAGGAGCTCATTCTGGCAGTGGATTATTTGTGTTTGGCTGGGCATCCTAACAGCGAAAGCTGTCTGCTCTGGCAAGCAAGGGCTGTGGCAGGAATTAGAATTACCATCCCCAGTGTTTTGTCTTCGTGAGGTTATTTTTCAGAAAAGCAGTCCCCTACCCCTCATTTAAAAAGTGACACCACGCGAGCGTTGTGCAGGTGGTTTTTTGAGCTCATCCATAGCTTCCCGTGGCGGGGTGACGGTTTCATATATTATGGGCAAATTTTAAACCAATAAGAATTAGCAACAGATTTTTTTTTCCAAAAAACAAAAGCTGTCTAAATGGCATATTCGCCTCTTCTGTATCAGAGGTAAGTAAGTTATTGGTTGCCTGGGGCCAAGTAAGAATGGGAGGTTTTAAATTAAAAGATGATAGTGGTATAAAGCATTCTGGTTTTCTTTCTGGGATGTGGAGTGTAGGCACTTGAAGAGGCAATAATCCTCGTTTGTCTACATGACTGTCAATGCCCGCCATGCGACGCTCTACATGACTGTCAATGCCCGCCGTGCGACGCTCCCGCTCGTGGGAGACAGGACTGAGTTTGGGTACCCTTCGTCAGGAGCACCCCTAACACACTGTAGATGGCCAGATGTTAATGGGATGTGCAGATTAATTTATAACCGGGAATTAAGTGATTCTTCAAAATGAAGTATACAGGAAGATACATAGGAATGTAGTAGGCATAAAATATTAGACTTTCATTTCTATTTTCATCTCATTTACAGATCTACTTAACATTAAGTTATACCTCCACAATGTTACACATATATAATTTAGCACAAAAAACTTAGACATATGTTGAAAGTGCGTGTTCAGAATATATTTGCCGATGAAGGTTATGGTCAAAATCCTGTGAGTCCTGTTTCACTACATCGATTCACCATAAGTAGTCTCACCTGCTTCACAGGTATGCATGAAATTTATTTACTTTGATTTTTGAAAGAACATGGTAGGTAGGCTATGAATAGACTCTTACCATTGAAGGAAAGAGAGAGGAATATACTAGCGCTGGTGCCAGACATTTTTTTTTTCCTATTTAATCCTCACAACAACTCTGTGAGGTCAGTATCTCCATTTTATGTTTGATGAACCAGAAGGAGTGATAGAGAATCAGTATCATCTGTGTGTGTGTGTGTGTGTGTGTGTGTGTGTGTGTGTGTGTGTTTTGGTAGAATTCACCAATGACATCATCTAGGCCTGTTTGGGAAGGTTATTAATCATTGGTTCAATTTTCACAATAGGTGTAGGCCTATTCATATTGTTTCTCCTTGTTTGAGTGTTGGTAGACTGTTTCTTTTAAGGAATTGGTCCATTTCGTCTTAGCTCTCAGATTCACGGTCAACTGTTCATGATACTTCTCTATTTATGCTTTTAATGTCCACAGTATCAGTAGTAATGTCCCATCTTTTTTAGTAATTATTAGTAATTTGAGTCTTCTCCCTTTTTTCTTAGTAAGACTGGCTAGGTGTTTATTAATGTTATTGATCTTTTCAAAGAACCAGCTTTTAGTTTTGTTGATTTTCTCTGCTCGTTTCCCGTTTTTAATTTCATGACTTTTGCTCTGATTTTATTATTTCTTCTGCTCACTTGGATTTCTTTTGCTTTTTTTCTAGCTTCCTAAAGTGGAAGCTCAGATTCTTGATTTTAGATCTTTCTTTTCTACTATAATCATTCAATAATTTAAAGTATATGTAAAATAAATGTATTTTTATCCAAAGGAGATTTAAGTAAATGTAAAAAATAAAAATTGAAATGTACATTTAAAAACATAACTTATTTTAAATATTGAAAATGATCTATAAAAATGAAAATTAGCTACAATTAATAAATATCAAAAATTTAAACTAAGATAGTTTAAATAAAGTTAACCATTTCATTTACCTTTTTTGAAAATTAAATTAATTATTATTATATGTATTTTTTTGAACTGAAACTATTCACAGTTCTAGGTTCATCGAGTGCCAGCATAAAATAATCATTATCCTGCATCACACATATGCTTAAGATTGAGACACTCAAATTTAAGAGTGATAGGAATCCTTTAAAATTGCACAGTACTCCTGAAAGGCCACATATAACTGCTGCAGATTCTGGGTAGATTCCTGAGTCACCCCTAGAGTCACAGTTTATATCTAAAAGGAAGCGAGAACATGGGATTCAGCACCACAGACAAATGATGCTTCATCGTATAAAGTTCTGTCACGTCCATGCCATCCAAGAGGAAGGGTTTTACTCAAATCCCTTTGTCTTTTATCTGAGCACTTTTGTCACTCAGATTCTCTTTGTGCTTGAAAGCAGCGTCTGTTTCAACACAGCCTCCTTCCTGTCACTTGGGCACTGTCAATTTTGTTTCACTAGCACAGAGCAGCAGAGGTAGAGCTGTCCCCTGGGGCCCGGCCAGCATTAGTATAAAGGCAGATATCGAGGGGTGGGGGCCCCATCATACCTGAGCAGGGAGCCAATCCCGAGTGACAGGTACCTGCATGTCCTTGAACACACTTATCTCTTGTGTTTGTAATAATGGGAACCCCCTCAAGAGGTGGGCCCAGGGCAAGTGTCCTTCTTCCCAAGGTTTCTTAAGGAAAAAAAAAAATTATCCAAAATTATCATTATTAAAGATAGGCCTCCTTTATAAGCAGAAACATATACCTCTGTATAGTCTGACCATTTATATACAGCGTCTACTAATAATTTAGTACTTTACCTCTCTAGTGACTTGGCCTGTTTCATCTGCACGAAAGCATTTATGTCTGTCTGCAGATGCCAACAAAAAAGGCTTCCCTCCCTCTGAGCTCTTTGTCCACGCCTTTGAATCAGTCCTGTGGCACTCACCACAGGTGGACTCTGCTGTCGTTATCGGAGTATGTCACCTTTCCTTTACCATTTGTTCAGTCAACAGAAATTTACTTCGCACAAAACGAAGCTCACAGTTTGATGGGGGACACAACACCAGTAGATATAAAACATCAAAGAGCAGCAATTGCTGCAAAGAAAATAGGGCCAGTGACAGCGACAGGAAGTTCCAGGGCTGGCGTGTCATACACCGGTGGCCGGGCAGGGCCTCGAGCGTGCGACAGCCATGTGGTGAAGGGGGGAAGGAGGCGTAGGAATGACTGGACGCAAAGCCGTCCGGGTAGGGGCCTTTATAGATGCTGAGAGGAGACACGTTCGGTAAACAAGTGTTTCTAGAGGTGATTACATGATGCGGAAAATGTAGAGAAGATAAATCATGTCAGAAAGGGACCCAGGGGGAGAAGGGCACTTGGGGCCTTAGAGGTCAAGGTGAAAAACAGACTGTGAGCCCGCTGAAGACAAGCGGCTTTGTCTGATTGTTGCATTGCTCAGAGTGTCTCAAGGCACCATTCACGGCTGTTGAAACTATGTGTTTAAGAAATCTTGCTATGGCCATGCCACCCTGAACAAGCCCGATCCTGCCCCAAAGCTAAGCAGGGTAGGGCCTGGTTAGTACTTGGATGAGAGATAGACCCCCTAGGAAGACCAGGTGCTGTAGGCATAAAAAATAATAAAAAGAATAAATAAATAAAGGATTATAAACTGACAAGGTTTTTGCAATCTGTGTGGTCAATCATGGGTTGTCTCACCTAAAAAACAAAAGAAAAGGAAAGAAAGCTTCAGTCTCTCCGATTCAACTGTTAAAACGTACCTGCGAATGTTGTTTTATTTGAGAATATGATGGAAAATTGGAAGGACAATTAAAATCTATATATTCAGCAGTTTAGTATAATGTAAAGTGTAACAAAATAATAACAGTCATTAATAATAATACAAAGTCAGTTAAATCTGTGTGGTAATCTTTGCTCTTTTTCCTCCTAGAATTTCCAAACCGTGTTGCCACCAATTGACCTCTTCTCGAACTATGGAAAGATATATTCGAAAGCTGGACAAATTTTATAAAGGTATGCATTTTTGCTAAGAAATACTTCAAACCCATTTTAAGCAACTAATTAAATGAGAGTGACTTAACTATCTAGCATTTTGAAAACCATGCTGTAATAACCTTTATGCGTAACAAAACCAGACACTCCTTTCATTCTAGCCTAATGGTTTTCAACTTTCAAAAACATGGGCTTTGTTTTTCAAATTTCTTTTCTAAAATAGACTCTTTTTAAATTAATTAAAACAGTTAAAAAAATAGTTTTACACAATGAAATGGAAAAAATATTGTCAGTGTCCAAAAGCTAAAACATTTCTCAATACTGTGTTATTACAGCATAGTTTAAAATACTGTATCCAGTATGTGTGTTGTTCCAAGTATGAGACGCCTTTCAGGGTTTCTAAATAAATGGTGTCCGGGGTCTCTGATTACCAGCGGTTACGCTATGGGGAAGAGCAAAGACCCACATGAAATTCAAGCTCTCAGGATAAGCTAGCTCTCAGTGAGTGTTCTCCTTAACTGCTGACGGTGTTTAAAAACCGAGAAATGCTTAACGATCAAAGTGAGGCATCTAGGAGCTATTTTGGCATTTTCAGCCCAGTTACAGGAGGCATTGGATGAAGAGAGCACAGGTCACTACAGTTAACGGAATAGAGGCAAAAATGAGCACAACCTGCTGGGGAGAATTCTCCAGGCCCCTTCCGTACCCCGAACCCAGGGGAAGCCGGCTCAGGTCCCTCGGAAGGGACACAGAGTGGGTTGGAGCAGCTTGTGTTCCCCAGATTGAATGCCGGTCTCCTCTCCTTCGCTGATAACTTTGGGTGCTTCAGCGTGGAAGTCAGAATGTCAAATGCAGATACCAATACCTATCTTTTAATGACTCCAAAGGAATACACGAAGGGAAATACGAAATATTCTGAGCTAATAGGAACACACACATATATATAATGCCAGTGGAATTGCAGTTTCAAGGTTTATAAAGTAGTATTGCCCATTGGAGCATTTGTCTGGTATTTATAACTCATAGTAGAAAGTAGTCTAGATAAAAATTTTCATATATGTGTGTGATTTTAATTAGGTTTTAATTCAATGGTATGTTCTGTTTATATTGGCGTTAAGGTTGAAAACAGCGTGAGCGCTTGTCACATGCTAAGTTACATAAATGGTAAAAGACGTAAAATGCAATATTACAAGGACATAGCTCTTCACGTATTAACTATAAAAATACTTGAATATCTTCCTAAGAAAAGAAGGCTGGATGCAAAAATCCTGTATAGCTTAAGCCTATCAAAAAATCTGTGCGTGTGTGTGTACACACACATTACATAATGTGTACACTTTTATGAAAAACACACTTGCATGTGCTTGTATAGTACGTGTATGTGTAAACATTTGTATAGTGTAAAAAATGTTCATGGTAGCTATTTCTGGGCAGTAAGGTTATAGGTACCTTTTGGGGATAAATGTCTCTGTATCCTCATTTTTTGAAATTTTTATCTAATCAGACAAAGGTAAAGTGTTAAAACAAAATAATGCAATAGGGATTACTTGCTCTTTTCTACCAATTACAGAAACAGCTTGACTTTATTCTGTTCAGTCATAATAATTTAGAAAGAATTATCTTTTTTTGTTCCTGAAGACAAAATAATTCCTTGCTAAATCATTTATTAGAAAGTCAAGGATGAGTAACAAATGTTTCACATTACTTTTAATTAAAAAATGCACAATGTGCAGAAACAAATATGTGACAGAATTTTTTTAAAAAAGCTTGCTAACTCTTCTCTTGGAATTTTAACTATTTTCTGAATCAAAGACATTATCGAATGCCATGTCCTCAAAAGAAATTAATTTTGATAAGTAAAGGGTAGCAGCCTTAGCTAAGGCTCTCCTATTAAGATTTAATTTCACCAACTATGACAAAGTGCCGCTTTTTGTAAAAAAGGCCAAGATGCAGACACTTGCACCGAAGTGTTGAATAAAGATGCCATAGTAATGTTTAGAGCTATCTGTTTGATTGCCTCAGCTTCAAGGTAGTTCATCACTTCACTATAATTCACGCGACTGTGCCTCTCAGAGCCGTACGATGTTTTCCCATCAGTCCGATTAGAAACAGTGACGCCTTTATCAGATTAATCTTTCTTTCCCTTAGCGTGTCTGAGTTTAGGATAAACAGAGCCTCCCCCTGCTCATTTTGATTAATCGACTAAGATTTTACCACTGAAACTGCTCAGAGTGAATTAGATTTTACACAGACACACACGCACATTTTAAAAACCACTCTCTGGCGGGGATAATATGACTCCTTTTAATTTTTTTAATATTTCTTTGTAACTGATCACTTTGGCAACCTTTGGTAGTTTCCCACGGACCGCTTTGCCTGCACCAGAATAAGCTATCTCCTGTCAGATGGCTTTGCTGTCTTTTCAGCTCCATTCCTCCTTTGAGGCAGAAGAGTCTCTGGCAAGAGTAGAGGGGAGAAAAATTAGCAGGAGGAGATGGAGTCCTTGGTCACTCGGCATCAGCGTAGGTTTCTTGCACGTTGTGCGTCTCGATTTTCTCAGTTTCTTCTTTGCACTGTGCAAAGAAGACAGCAGGCTGTCTTCCTGCTGAAAATTCTGAGGCCAGATGAGATGAGTTTTAATTAAATTATTCGTTATGCATGAAAAACGGTGTACCTTTTCCCTTCTCCATTGGGATTTGGCATATGAATTACTCAAATAGCCAAGAAAAAACTGAAATGAAAAATAGGTTGGGTTAGCACCTGAATCGGGAAAGGGGTGAAATTTGATTGTCTTTTCTAGAGGAAGCAAGGCCTTGGCCAATGTGTGAGGGACAAGGAGGTGTAGGAGGGGAGAGTGATAGCCAGGCATGTAAGCTACACATGTGCCCATTGGGGATTAACATTTTAACTCGACAAGAGAAATTGTTAGACCTTGTCGTTCACCTTGGCACCCTGCGAGCGCACAACCCTTTTCGGTTCCGTCATAGCGAATTGGCAAAAAACAACGAAGCAAAAATCTAGCTATCTTTAGTACGTCTCTCTTGGCAAACTGGTGCGTGGAATAAAGATGACGTCACAGCCCACGTGCCAGTAGGAGGAGGTCCCACTCGAGAAGTTTCTCCGTGACGGGGGCGGGTCGGCCGAGCACGGGGGTCTCTGGCTGCACACGCGGTCGCACAGATGCGGACGGAGACCGGAGGTCAGGGTCATTCCCGCAGGGCTAGGACGGGGAAGCCAGGGGTGTCGCCTCCCAGACCGGCCGCTGAGCCAGCTCTCCGGGAGGAAGATTCAAATAGAGAATGCGAGAACTTCTGTGTTGTTGGGTCCTTTTTCTTTTCTCGTTTTATTGTTTTGTTTTGTTTTGTTTTGTTTTTTTTTTTTTTTTTTTTAGAAACTATCTCCTTTCGTTTTGCTGTTTTGTTTTTAGAAAATAAAAGAAGACAGAATGTAAAAATGAGGTTAAGGTGTGAAGTGACTGGAATAGAAGACCCCCCCACTGCCTGGAACCCTGCTTCCATGGCTGGCTGAGTAACCGTGACACGGGTGTGTCTCTCTCTCTCTCTCTCTCTCTCTCTCTCTCTCTCTCTCTCTCTCTCTCTCTCTCTCTCTCTCTCTCTCTCTCTCTCTCTCTCTCTCTCTCTCTCTTTCTCTCTCTCACCTGTCCAAAGAAGAAATGGGAACCATTTCCGGTTTATTAAAAAGCTCTACAACTCTAGAAAGAAAATACAATTGAGGACTTAGGTCATACTTCTTATGATTCAATAAACTACGATATTTTCCACCTGACGACTTTTATATAGTGTGTGAGTAGTGGGTCTTTTACTTCCGAGAATGTCACAACCACAGCCCCCGGTGACCAAAAGTGTCATATATGGTTTCCCTGAAGCGTCCAGATTCTGACCCTATCGCCGTAGTCAAATGCTGAGGCCAGCGCTGGATGCCACATTAAGGGCAGCCAGCATGTAAGCAGGAATGATGACTGGATGGCAGGATGAGTGGTGTAGAGTGTTTTGCATTAAATTTTTGTCCCGAGGGTAATAGTAACTCATCAGAACAATTAGAAACTTGATGCGTTGAACTTGAGACACACAGCAGGGATCAGAGGGTGTGGGAGCAGCAGCATGGGCACCTCGAGCAGGGAGGACAGTTTTGGGTCTACACCGCAGAGGGTGACGTGGTCATCTGGTAGCACGGTTGTGCCCGGTTCAGCATACTCACCTGTCAGTGGTTTCTGAAGGCGAAACAGGTGTCTGACTGGTGACACTGTAACTCAAGAGTACACCCTTTGAATCTTTAATAACTGTAGGCCATCTATTAGGTATTTTATAGATGCTGGGTGAATATTTGTTGATTCTGACCTCTTAAGACAATTAGCTGGAATTAGAAAGAGTCTGAACATCGTCTCTTTTGATAAATGCCCTCTGTCCAACATCTAGCATGAAATAAAATATCTGTTGAATAAATGTTAAGGAAATTCCAAAAATTTTCCAAGTAACAAGAGCTATAAAATAACAGATTAGCTTCCTAAGATAATGCTTATAAATTCAGCATTGCTCATTTGAATGCACAGACTGTGGAATGTTATTTTTAACTAGTCTCATTCCTGTGTAGTTGTGTGGTATATGATTCGGAGTATAGACTTACATATACCCTAAGTGGGTTGATCCCGAGGTCAAGCTATGATTGCTGCTTGGGTAAAGTGTTCCCTTTGGTAAATAATCTTTCACATCTGTACGTTTTTGAGTAATTATCCTTATTTATGTACTATGCTGGTGTGGTTGAAAAGTCAAGGTTGTATTCTTTTCTTATTTTTTTTTAAATTACAGTTGACAAACCACATTGTATTAGTTTTAGGTGTATGGCAAAGTGATTAGACATTTATATAGCTTACAAGGTGATCACACCAATAAGTCTGGCGCCTGACACCTGTCTGACTCACACATAGTTACTGCAATATTCTTGAATATATTCTCCATGCTGTAGTCACAGCCCCATGACTGTGTTTATAACTGGCAATGTGCACATCTTCCTCCTGTCCCCTTTTTCATTCACCGCCCCCAACTTTCCTCCCATCTGGCAACCATAAAAACATTCTTCCTATCTTTGTGTTTGTTTCCATTTGGTTTGTTCATTTATTTTGTTTTCTTAGATTCTACATATAAGTAAAATCATGCAGTACTTGTCTTTATGTGTCTGATTATTTCACTTAGCATAGTACCCTCTCGTTCCATCCATGTGGCTGCAGGTGGCAAAATTTCTTTGTTTTTATGGCTGAATAATATTCCATTGCATGTGTGTACCACCCCTTCTTTATCTGTTCATCTGCTGGTGGACACACAGCTCGCTTCCAGATCTTGGTATTGTAAATAACACTGCAGTGAACACAGGGATGCATATATCTCTTTGAATCAGTGTTTTGGGTTTCTTCAGATAAATACCCAGAAGAGGAATTACTAGGTCATACTGTTGTTCTATTTTTAATTCTTTGAGAAACCTCCATCCTGTGTTCCACAATGGCTACACCCGTGTACATTCCCCCCAACAGGACACGAGGGCTGCCTTTTCTCCACATCCTCACCAGCACTTGCTAGTGTTTGTCTTTTTGATAACAGCCATTCTGACTCGTGGGAGGGGATATCTCATGGTTTCAATTTGCATTTTCCTGATGCCTAGTGATGCTGAGCATCTTTTCATGCGCCTGGTGGCCTTCTGTATGTCCCCTTGAGAAAACCTATACTCAGATCCTCTGCCCATTTTTTAATAGGATTATTTGTCTTTTTGCTATTGAGTCATATGAGTTCTTTATATATTTTGGACATTAACCGCTTATCAGATATATTATTGGCAAATATTTTCTCTCATTCAGTAAGTTTTCTTTTCATTTTGTTGATGGCTTCCTTTGTTGTGCAGAAGCTTTTTAGTTTGATGTAATCCCAGTTGTTTATTTTGGCTTTCATTGCTTTTGCTTTTGGAGTCATATCCAAAAAGTCTTTGCCAAGACTTAAATCAAGGAGCTTACCAATTATTACTTATTCCAGAAGTTTTATGGTTTTAGGTCTTACATAAAAGTCTTAATCTATTTTCAGATAATTTTTGTGTATAGTGTAAAAATAGTGGTCTAGTTTCATTCATTTCTATGTCTGTTCAGTTTTCCCAATTCCATTTATTGAAGAGACTGTCCTTTCCGCACGGTATATTCTTGGCTCCTTTGTCCTAAGTTAATTGATCACATATGTGAGGGTTTATTTCTGGGCTCTATAGTCTGTTAAATTAACGCGTGTGTCTGTTTTTATGCCAATACCATATGTTTTGATTGTCAACTAGCTTTGTAATAGTTTGAAATCAGGGAGTGTCATATCTTCAACTTTGTTCTTCTTGCTCAAGATTACTTTGGCTATTCAGTGCCTTTTGCAGTTCCGTATAAAATTTAGGATCATTTGTTCTAGTTCTATGAAAAATGCCATTGGTATTTTGATAGGGATTCCACTGAATCTGTAGATGGCTTTGGGTAATGGGTGAATTTTATGGTATGGTAATTATAGCCCAAGAAACTGTTTTTAAAATTATAAAAGCTATAATTTTAAAAGAATGGCAATCTCAAGACATGGCACTACTGTTACTCTCATCCAGTAAGTTGGTGGGAATATAAATTGCTATAATACCTTTGGAAATTTTTTTAGATATAGCCACAAGAACTTAACATGTGATATCCTATGATGCTGTAATTCTCTTCTGTGTAGGTCTGAGAGAGATGTGTGTATATGCTCACTAAGAGACAAATGCAGAAATGTTGTGGAAACACTATTTTAGTAATGTTGGGAAACAACCCGCATTGGAAACAACCCAAATGGCTAGCAATAGTAGAATGATAAACAAACTGTAGTGTAATGGTAGGATAGAGTACTGTCAGGTCACAGCTAGCCCTATACATGGGCATCAAGGAGAGACCGGAAAAAGGGCAGACCACCCCAGATTGGTAGGCAAAACCTTAAGAAGCAAGGGTACCTACTTACCACAAGGCAGGTGGGTCTCTGCACCTGCCGCCGGAATCCTAAAGGTTTGGAGACCTGAGCTGTGGTCAGTTGCATGTGCTGTCCAGGTGGACTACGTGAGTCTCAGTGGCGCCTTCCTGTGTGGGGACAGACAATGGGCAGAGGGGGTGTGAGGACAGGGGAGGGAGTGAGGACCCTCCAACAGCCTGGGTCCAGCTCGCAGGTCAGGCGGCCGTGGCACCCTCTCAGTGAACCTCCTCCAGCAACACAGCAAACATTAATGACTGCTGTGACCACGACTCTAGACATCGTAGAGACAGCTTATCAGTGTGAAGCCGTGAAGCCATCAGGCGCACAGCACACACACACACATGACTTCGTCTGTTAATTTACAGTAAGGACAGAGGAAACTCATCTCCGGCGATCTGGCACAAGGCCACGTGATGGCAGGAGGACGGCAGGGGCCTTCTGGGTGGACATGCTGGCAATGGCGACACTCAGCTTCCTGACTTAGATGGTGGATACACGTGCGCGTCACGGTATTTATTTGTCACGAGCTGCGCGTCCCTGTGTGTGCATGTTTGACTTCATTCACCGTTAGTGCGGTGAGGCTGTCGGAATGGGAACGGGGCTGGGGGTGGGGGAAACAAAGGTGGGACCCCAGAAAGGCGCCTGTTCCCCCTGAAGATGGCGCTGGCCCGCTTGGGTCTGCTCTCGGGAGGCAGGCCCAATGACACCGAACCACCCACGTCTTAAGGGAGGCCGAAAATATTCACGCGAAATGGCCTCTTTTCAGGTGCTGGCAAAGATTCCATTGTAAAAACATTGCGAAAACCCTAAAAAGCACAAGCAGAGCTGGATTCTTCCCCAGCTGGGCAGTTTTGGCAACGGCGATGGCCAATTCAGATGGCTCTGTCACCAGTGTGTGGTCCGGGCAGAGTTTCCTAACCTCTCTAAGCCTCAGTTTTCTCATCCTTAAAAATTAGGATAATAATGCATTCCTCTCAGAGTTATTAGAAGGATCACCTGCTTGTTAAAACCGCTTAAGGCTGTGCCTATCATTCAGGAAGCACTCAATAAATGTTAAATGTTGATATTATTATTATTATATTATGATGATGATGATGATGATTATTGTTGTTTTCTTGCCAGAGTGCTCTCTGGGGAGCACTGAAAAGAAAGAAAGGGTGACAGCTCGAATCAAAGGCATACAGCTACCGCTTCCCACACCCATCTTTTCCTGTCAACCCCACCTTGCTCCGCCCCCGCCGCCTGCCCTCCTGTCTTAAATCTCCTCTTGCTGTCGCCCCACGAAGGCCCCAGAAGCCACCAGCACTGGTTTAGAATGGAAGTGGGAGTGAGGCAGCTGGAGGAGGTCTTTCTGTTGCCTCACACGAGTCTCTCCATTCATTTTTTCCCCATATAGAAACACTATGGCGTGTGGCACGTTCTTCCTAAAATTGTATCCCTAGTCTAGAGAAAGTACGATGTGTGTTGGATGGTTTTGATAGGTGCTCTTGACACTATCCGTGATGAGTCACATAGCAGTACCTTCAGAGGTGTGCGTACGCATTCACAATTTCAGACTGCCTCAAAAAGGAAATTTGGTGCATACTTATCTTTGGAGATGGACCTTCTTACACCATAGTAATATTAAGATTCTTAAATTTCACATACAATGGAATTTCATGTATAATCATGTAATATACAAAATGGTAAGAATAATCTCATGGAGTAAAACCACAAGATCATAAAGCTTTTATTTTAGTTCTTGTAACTCAAATTTTACCAACACAAGTAACAAAGAAGAAGATTTTACAATCCTAAATGCCTGGTCCTATATTTTGATACTATCCTACTGCAGAAATAAGGAAAATAAAAGATGAGCCTCAACCAGAGAGAGGCAAACCTTAAGGGTAAATCAGAAAGCGAATAACCACCTATATAATCAAGAATTTGCTCTACTAAATTAGTCGATTTTAGGCATTCAGAATGCACCTGGATGTGCTCACCCACCTGGCGCTTTAACCAGTATTTACCCTGGAAGTTGTAATATTCAATAATTAAACGTTATTTGCACGGGGTACTTCATGATTATTCTAACGAATATTTCCAACCCCAGTGTGAGGTTAGAATGTATTTTCCCCACATTGAGACGAGGGAATTAAGACAGGATAAGTAACCAAACTGATGCCATATTGTAAATAGCAAAATTGGGATATGGCTCAGGCCTAGTGTGTGTTCAGCTAGCTCAGGATATTAGTTGCTGTGTTGGTACGATGCCCCTGGAAATGTCATTTGAACAGTTTTTCAGGGGCCATGCCTTTGTCTCCTCGGTAAGAAACAGTATTCTGGAAACCATGAAAATACCAGTTTACTCCTTCTTTTGAGTAAATAATTTCAGGCTTTGGCTCAAATCAGGGTGGTGATAGTGATCTCTTTTGCTGTATTTTATAAGGTCCAGGAAAGCCAGCCCACTGCCTTGTGTGCCATTGTTATGAATGCAAGAAATTATCTTTTTTCATCATAGCGAACCATTTTATTCTTGCAAGACAGAGCAAAAGAAAGATAGCAAGAAAGGAAACATGAAATCTTATTTGGGGATGAAGAAAACAATTATTTCAAATAGTATGTGACTGTGTCTAAGTAAATGTGTCTGTGTATAATAAAAATATAGAGTATAATAAAACATTTGAAATATCGCAGCAGAAATCACACATAGAAATTCTGTGTCCCCATATCTTTACTACCATCTTCTCTCAAATCCCTGGCTTATTATACCAACATATCCACCCACCCACCCCGCCCCAATTTAAAGAAACATAAGTGAAATTAAAGAGAGCAACTCAGTACCAACCTGAGAAGAAAGTGAGAATAGTATATGGGGAACGGAAACTATGGTCTCACTGGTGTCCCCCGCACCTTCAAGACCATCCTTCTGAATAAACCTTCCTGCACCTCTTGAGTTGGCAAATAAGCAAATCAACCCGTAAGGTGTAGGCGTGTGCTTGTCCTGGTGAGCATCACCACCCCCGGCAGCACGTGACCCTCGCCGGGGTGAAGATGGGCGGCGGGGAGGTCAAAGGCTTCGGGAAGGCCACAGCGTAGTCAGGGAGGCTTCTTCCTTCTGACCATGTAGCTTTCATCTCCGTCCTGGACGATTTCCCCCCCGTCTCCTTCACGCTGTGGCAAAGGCGCTGATGGCTGATGGGACAATAACTGGTCATGTGTCTAACCTGCCAGGGCAGCGAGTCAGTTTCAAACAGATGGCACACAAGCTCTGGGCACGTTTCATTTTGGCAAGATGGTTAGTTCAAGTGTATCCACATTCGCATATTACAGTCCTGAATTCCGAGATTTTAAAAGATGATGTCCAAGTTCAAGTATTTTTTTCTATAATTTCTAATAGAAAATAGCTTTTACTGTGCCATTGCAGGATACAGACATTGCCTCACTTTGGGATGAAATTTCAGTGGAAATACCAAATATATTTATCTGAAATAGCTGGATATTTTTCTTAGTTTTTATCCCAATGTGAATCACCCTGCTCTAGAAGGTAATGTTTTTTCATGGTGCAGGGTTTGGTGGCATGTTGTAAGGTTCCTAAGAAATCATTTATTCCAACTGCCCACACCCACAGGAAACCATTCTAAGATATCCACACCCCAGCTTGGGCGCTTCTAAGTCTTGGGATAACTCTGCCTCTCAAGAGAATATATTCTATCTTGGATCTCCCTAATTATTTAAAAGTTCTTGCTGGCCCTCCCGGCAGCCACTCGTCCACTTGAATTGGAGGCCACTTGGAACCCACTTGCCACACTCAGTATTTTGATTTCAGCATGACAAGTGTAGCTCGTGAAGTGAAGATGAAGATGCAGACTAGATTAAAACCCTTTCATAACACACTCTACTTGGGTCCAAGGCTGATGTCAGTGTTTCCTCTACTTCAAATTAAATTAAGGAATTATGCAATATGCCAGCTCTGACCTTGATAATGAGATTCCGTTAAAAAGAATTGCCAACCGTTGGGACCAAAATATTTACAGTTGGCAAGATCCTCAGTGCTGGGTTGTTATGAGAGCAAAGCAATAAAAGTGAATGACTGGACGATATCAGTACACATTATGTCAGCATGTTGATCTGGCTTCCTTTTAAGAGATGATTAATGAGCTTTTTATTCAAGCTCATGTGTTTCTGGAGCATGTGAAACCCTAGAATCTAGACTATCCTTGTTTGACAGCAATATAGACTTTAAAGTCATGGCAGGTTTCATTGAGGGGTGTCGTTCCCTGTAAAATACTTACAGGTGATTTCAGAAGAAAATGTTGCTTAGAAGCTCCATCTCCTTTATGTTCCTTGTCATGTGCTGCCAAGAAACCCAGAGCAAGTTCTGTCTTTGTCACGTGATCACGCACATCCACTGCCAAACGTCAGAGAGGCCACCCAGAGCTCGTGCGTCTCCATCTGTCATCACCAGGAGTTCATGGATGAGTAAGCATAACTACACTCTGTAACTCTGTCCGGGTCAAGTTTTTGTAAAAAAGTTAGGCCTACCAATACAGCGCCTGCCGGAGATCTAAAAAAAAAAAACAAAACAACAAAACAAAACTAAACTAAACTAAAAAAAAAAAAAACCTTGTTAGGTTTGATTATTTATTCAAGGTTAAGTTGTTTTCAGACAATAACAGAACTTGACCTATATGTTCTTCCCACCTGACCTATACATCCTGCATATGCTGGTGGCACAGACTAAATAAATATCAAATATTCTCTGCCTGTGGCTGGAATTCAGTTTATTTAGAATCACAGCTCAAATGCCTTTGGTTAATAGGAATGGAAAAACTATTACTTAAATGAATCTTTTGGTGAACATGTTTTATTTTTTGTTATTAAACGCCAGAAAAGAAGGCCTTGGTGGCAAAATGGTGAGAACCCCTGAGGAGTCCTGGGGACCGAGAGAATTTGGATGCCATGCCAGTCTTGGAAAAGGGCCTGGTTTAGGAGGGAAGATGATTCAGTCTGAGCTACATTTATTTTGAAGCGACTGTACGATGTTTCAATGTGACATTATGAAGCTATAGTTTTGGCGAAAAGTCAGGGCCAAAAATATAAATTTAGGCATCAATCAGGAGATAGGTTGTATCTGAATCAGTGACAGGAGAGATCAGTTCACAAAAGTGGTTAAAACTGAACAGAGAGCCTGCGGATTCAGCATCGGAGAAGACATGAATACAAAAGAAAAAGAAGAG
This sequence comes from Macroglossus sobrinus, assembly GCA_004027375.1. Classification (NCBI taxonomy): domain Eukaryota; kingdom Metazoa; phylum Chordata; class Mammalia; order Chiroptera; family Pteropodidae; genus Macroglossus; species Macroglossus sobrinus. Next base: position 5,881 of record PVKZ01000722.1, on the reverse strand, counting down.
TGAGAATAGGGATCTTTAGAACCATCACAGAGCATAAAGGAAAACAAAGGTCGCAAAGGCAGTGGTCCTCGGCTCCACACGCCGCCAGTAACGATGATGTCAGATGGCTGGGAAAGGTTCAGTTGAACTGCTTTTCCGATTGTTCCCACCTTCATCCAGTCACCAAACCATTCTCACCGATCTTTGTAGTGTGCTGCTCTTTGTGGTCACGATTCATCCAGGTCACCATCACTAGGACACGGCCTTAGAAGTACTTTTCTTAGATAAATGTGATAGGTCGCATCATCTCTATCTCCTGACGGTGCCTTTCAGCTCCTTAGCTAACGATAGGACAGAGTTCCACTTATGGGGTGAAGCCTGACTGTATAAAAGTAAAGTTTAGGACTCTGGGATCATCGCTACACCACAATCGACCGAGCTAACTAACCCCGACGTTGGGTTCAAGTTGCATTGTATATTGCCTGATCGATTCAACGCTAATGAATAAACAGGTGATTTCCTTTGAAGAAATATTCATTTAGGCAGAAAGAATTCGGTTCCTTTAACAATTGATTCCTACAAAAGAGGAAGGAAGAAAATATGCAAATACGTGGGACATGATTTCTTCCAAGTGACTAGACGAACATTTTGCTCACTGGTTATGATCCATCATGTGAAAATCATGCTCGTGTATGAAATAAAAGTCCCAATGAACTCTTCCCTTCTCTGTTCACCATCTTGGCTCTTCCGTCTCGCAATCGACTTTCTGCTCCTCATGCAGAGAGCAACGAAATTCTCAGAAACAGATGGCATTCCCTCGCCGTCAACCTATCCTTCTGCGGTTCCACAGTTGGCGAGGCCAGATGGATTCACATCCTGAAACTAAACTTTTCACCGAATTCTTGTAAGTAAACAGACGTTTTATTAATATGGACTTCTGACATGGAACGATACACAGAGGTGACCGATTAGAAAGTCTGATTACAGGCAGCAGTGTTGGAGAACTGAAGCCGTTTGTTTATTCGGAGAATAAGCAACATATTTAGACCTCACGCTCTGAGTAACACGCTGAAGCAAGACTACATTTGAGAGAGAACGGCCAGATGACCATTGCTTACTCGTGACTTGTATTTATCCTTAGATGTCTAAAACTGGCTACAGATAAATAAAACGAACAAACAAACAAAAAACTATTTGTAACATAATCACGTCTTAGGAGCATTTCTTACTTGGAAAGAGAAAGTTAGGGCACCACTAAAATTCCTTAACTCTATTGATGTTTCTTTATCCTAAATTCACTTTTTTAAAAAAGCGTTATCTAATGACGTGCCTTGTGTTGCAAGAATCTGAGGTGTTTGGTGAGGGGCCTCCCCTTCAAGGGTCAGAAAGGAAATGTATTATCCCCACAGGTCACACTGTAAAACCAACCCAGAGCAGAACAGAAATGCACAAAGCTGTAGGCCGACTCCACCTTGGTCATGAAAGTCACAATTTAAATATTATCTTATCAGAGAGGCTTCCCTGATCACAAAACCAAACACCTTTACCCCTCCCGTCATTAACATTTCAACCTTGTTTTATTTTCTTTATAGTGCTTACCCCGCCTGATGTTCATTTGCTTGTTGAATATCTTCTTTCTGGAATATTTGCTTCCTAAGAACTGAGATGTGTCACTAAGGAAGTCTCAGCAGCTGAGACACCGTCTGACACAGAGTGGGCACTCATAAATATTTGTCGAATAAATGAATGAATACAGAGGAGGTGGATGATCCCTTGGCCAGTCAATGTCCCCTGGAATGGGGTTTAATGTATTCATGTACTTGAAAGGTCATTCATAGACCAGCTTCGTTGAACCTGGGGACACAGAGGCGAAAGCTTGCAGTGCCCGTTCAGAAACGATCCAAAAGAGAAATCACTTAGTCGTTCCACCTCTGAAGCGTTTACTGTGAGTGATGGGAGCCAAGCAGTCTCTGCTTGTGCCCTTTGACCTCTCTCTCTCCGTCTTTCCTTCCTGCAACTCTCACTTCCTCCTCCTCTCCCTTTCTCCCTTACAGGCACCAGGGCCTCGTTTCCTGGGTTGAGTCTGACTCTGCCACTCAGAAGATGACGTTGGGGAAGCTACTCAGTTTCTCTGCTTCACTTTCCACAAATAAAAAATAAGGATGATAATAATTCCTATGAATCTTTTGACTATTGAATGAGCAGGTGCATGTACATCACTTAGAATAGTGTCTGGCCACTCTGGCACACGATAAGCTCTCAGTAAATGCCAACTATTATTATTACTTCTCTTGATTTCTGCTTCTGTCACATGATAGAATCTCAAGTATTTACTTTAATTGAACCTATTGTTTTCTTTTGAATTTTTAATTTTTCTTTTATATGAATATATTCTGTGTTTATTTTTGTTCCTTTGAGTTTCTGGATGTGCCCTCTGGTTCTGTTGTTCTAGCATTTGGCAAAAACAATCCCAACCTACCACATCCATGCTGTTATTTATTTTTAATTCCATTGTATCTGTCTACCACCGCCTTCTCTTGAACCTCAGTTCACACAAAGCAACTCTAAATCATTTCCATCTGCACGCCTGGTGTCTACACCCTGACTAATCCTCAGCAGTGTGAGTTAGCCGGGTTAGGTAGTATTGTGTGGCACAGTATAAAGGTTATCCAGATTGGCCTGACCTGATCATGCCAGCCCTTGAAAACAGAGCTGTCTCTGGCTGGTCACGGAGGTGAATCACATTCAAAGCATGAGAAGCATTCGGTGCATCGTTGCTGCCTGGAAGATGGGGGTACCGCTTGGTGAGGAATGCGGGTGACCTCTTGGAGCTGAGGCTGAGAGCCAGCACGGAAGTCAGGGCCCCTGTCCTCCAGCCACAAGGAGCAAGGTCCTGCTGACAACGAGAATGCACGTGGAAGCGGACACTCGGGAAGAAAGCTCAGCCCGGCTAGTACCTCGATTTCATCGACACGATTCCCCGAGCAAAGGGCCCGGATGCCCTGTACCAGAATCCTCGCCTGCAAAGCTCTGAGCTGCCGAGCAGGCGCCGTGTTAAGCCCCTTCATGTTTGGTAGTTTGTTACACAGCGAAAGGAAGTAGGTATCATGCGTCTCCCGTAAGGCATGTTGACCAGTCTGCATTGTTATTACAGAGACAACCAAATCGCGACTATGCGCTAAAAATGCCGTCAGCCTGAACGCATCGGTCCAGCTTGAAACAGGCTGCCGTGCCGGGCTCTCCGACAGCAGATAAACTGACATCCAAGTCGTGATCATCCACACTCCTTTATATGGCAGGACACCTACCTTTTAGATTCCTTCTGGGATTTTAAACATTCAACACATACCCTATAATCATGCTGTTATACCGTAGTATGATGTAACACAACCATATACTCTGTTTAGTAAATTAGGGAATATTTCCAAAAGCTGGCATTACTTTCTCCCCATAAAATAAGTCACTGGGGAAGACTGTAGATAGTTAAAAAGAATATCTGATCAAATGAGCTATCTGGTCACATAACCATTTGTAAATAAACAATACACAAAGCCGTTTAAGAAGATTTCAAATTAACCCAAGGTCGGGACGAGGTCGTCTGTCTTTCCCTTCTTGGGTCTCTAAGGCACAAGGTCGTTTGTAATCTCGCTAACAGGATGCTTTGGAGGATGTGACCGCATCACCCCTGCCATTCCTGCGTCTTCAGACCTTTACTCCTGAATGTCAGGGAGATCTGAAGACTTTTCAGATGTCTGATCTGTCAGGTGTGGACCTGGAGAGGCTGAACTTCGGCCCCTCGACTTCACCCAGGGTGACATCCCTGCGAGGCGGAAGATGGGCCAGGGCGGTGAGCGGCCCTCTCAGAATTTGTCTAGATGGGGGTCGTTAAAAAAAAGGAGGGCACGGGAAATGAGATCACTCCCCCAAAGCTGCGCGGGCTCCCTCACGCCATCCTCTCCGAAGAGGCTTGAACGGTGAAGTCATCCTGGCTTTGGTGTTGCGTTTAGTGGAAGCCGTGAATTTCAAGGAGCTTTTTTTAAATAAACCTCTATAGCAGAGTATCAATAAATCTGATCTATCATTGAGGGCAGCATGTTTAATAGCAGGCTTGGAGCGGGAGAAGAAAAAAAAAAATCCTTACAGATCACATGGCTGCTTTAATTCACAGGAAAATAAATAATTAAAAGCAGTCATGAAGCCCTACCCCTAAATTACTTGTCAGTGACTCATAGAGAAGAACGTATTAGTCAGGATCCCATCAGGGTATAAATGCACCCAGTAATCTGAACAGAGGAATTTACTGTAAAGGATTAGAAGCTCTGACATAGGACCAAGCGCTAAGGGGTGGGCCAGGGGGATGTAGAGGGGACTCTGCCCACCTGGGGCTGCTATTCGGGCTCTACCGTGTGCCAGGCCCGTCGAGGGCGTGGCTCTGGCCCAGCGAGTGACAGGGAAGTGGCTGCGTGGAGTAGGGACCCACTGGGGACCTAGGGAAAGCTGTGCATGGGAGGCGTCCCCTGAGCCAGCACCGTTGCATTTGGGGACAGGCGAGTCAGCCAGCCGGGAGGCTCTCCACGCCAGGTCCAGGGACTTCTGGGGGGAAGGAAGTCAGCCACGTAGACACGACTGCCCACCCATGTGGCTGACCTTATTCTATAGTCCCCAAGAGGTCAACCCAGTGCCAAATGGCCCAAGGTCACCACTGTGTAAATCACACTGTGAAGATCGATGCTCTCGTCAGCCAAAGCCCTAGGGTACACGAGGAGGGTCATCTGGCAGGACAGCCCCAGTGCTCCTAGGCTACCCCTGGGGGTCAGGCAAGGGACGGAACCTTCTCTGAGATGTGCAGAGCGTGGGCAGCCCTCAGGTCGTCCTTTACTGTCCATCATTTGACCTCTGTCTTTGCCTGTCTGTGAGGCAAAGGCGAAATATGGATCAAGAGTAACTCCCAGCTCTAAAATACTGGCTTACATTTTTAACTAAGCAATAGGGAAGTAGAGTAAGTTTTTAAAAACATCCAAAGTTAGCAAACACTTTAAGTGACACCAGTGTGTACAGCAAGGACACGTTTCACCTCCATTTCGGTCCTAGCTCTCTCCATCAGCGCATTCAGCTTGTAAAGACAAGTGGGTGGCATATTCTTCAAGCCGCTGTCCCGCCCACGAGCGGCCCCTCCGCCCTGCCTGGAATTCCTACCCAGCGCTCTGGAAGACCAGAACCTCCAGGAGACTCTGAGGATGAGTAGTGTTTAGCAGCTGTTTAAAACGAGGGGGGAAAAGAGGAGAAATGGGTTCTGTTTGTGGCAAAAAGAATTTAGGTTCAATTTAAGGACAATTTGCCAACTAAGAAAAACATGAAAAACTTAAAATAGTCGTTAAGTCTTACGGCGTCGTTTTTGTCTATAAAAAGTAACTCAGAGAGCGTGTTTCTTTAGATCTGACTTTACAGAGATCACTTTGTTGTTGCTGTTTGTTGTCGCTGTTGTTGTCCTTGAAACACTCCTAAGCTCAGAAGCTACATCGTTTCTAAAAGAAAGTCAGCCGATTAGGCTGTGAAAATGGGATAGAGTGTTTGAGTTAGCAGACAGAGCACATTCACGCTGCTTCCCGCTTGGGGTTGAAGGCGGATCCGTTTCGTGGTGTCGTACCCGGTTATTCGTGATGACAAATGCTAGAGCACAGAGTTACGTTTAGGGCCAGCATTCCAGCTCTCTGCAGGTGTAAGCTTCTGTCCACGGGAATCCAACACGAATCTGAAAACCACAGTCGCCAAGCCTTCAGAGAGAGATTTTCCGCTGAGAGAGCAAGGCGGTCGGTCAGTACCCAGTCGAGCAGGTGGATCGGGCTTAGCACCGGGCAAGGCCAGTTACCATCCCGTCCGTGCCAGCGTCTCCCGCTGGCCA
>PVKZ01000721.1:442977-635039 GCA_004027375.1 Macroglossus sobrinus | reverse complement strand
TCTCTGGCCTGGAAACGAGTCTCCTCTTCCAAATGGAAGACTTGTGGATGGGGGAAGGCTGATGGAGTTGGACGGAGGACCTGTGTCATTTCTTTTAATTAAGGAAATTTGTCAGAGTTAGCGCTGGGGAACTTTGGAATGCACAGAGGCTTGGAACCAGTTTAGCTGATGAGCGGAGGCCGGGGGGATCTTCCCCACTAGGGAACCCTGGCTGCAGGCAGAGGGAAGCCGCGGTTTGCACTGGTCTATCCATGGCTGGGGGAGGGATTTACTCGCGTAATGATTTTCTGCCTTTTCTCCCTCCCTGGAATGAGTGCGAACAACGCCATCACACAGATGTGAGCACACAGGGTCTACTGCTTTTAGTAAAAATCCCATCCTGGCCTGAATGTCTGTCTGCTTTCTCTTTTTCCTTTCTCTCCGCTCCCCTCCTCCCTTTGAGAGATCTTCGTGGGGAAGAACTTGGGTTTGAGCATGAATTCACTGCAAAGGGGTTTGGTTGGGTGTTTAGCACCCAGCAGACCGTAGGATGAATGAGGTTCATCGCTCAGCTCACCCTCTTTCTAAGAGGCCTGCGAGGGAAGGGCAGTTTCTGGGTTCAGGACAGAAGCCCCCTGGAGCTGGGCTATTGTTTGTTGTAGGAAGAAATCAACTAAAAAAAATTTTTATAGAAGCCCTGATCAAAATGAAGCACAAATCAACCATTTTGAGGCACTGCTGATGGGGGTGGATGGACAGGTTGGGTTTAATTGGCAAAATTGAAATTGATTCCCCCTTGGAAAATGTACTTGGGTTAACTGTATTAGTGGTGGACTGGAGAATTGTCTTGGGAGGCAAGTCCTCATTCCTGTTGTTATTTTGGTGGATCTCTTTCTTTCTTTTCTTTCTTTCTTTCTTTCTTTTTTTTTTTTTTTTTTTAGTTCGCCCCACTCCCTTCCCCTGGTCAGTCTCAGCCTGGTCACAGATGTCTAACTGTGGGATCTCACCCCCCAATGCCTTTAAAGTATCATTTGCTTTAATTATAATGTTACGAGGTGAAAGGATTGGTTCTGGGAATAGCTTAATAGAGGCAAAACTTGCAGCCAAATTAATTGAAAGTTTCTTCCTACGAGGGGGAGTTTGCCAAACATATGGACTATTGCTACAGGATGAGACATCATAAAAATACATGGTGGAGGTTTAGCAGTGATTAGATGTGTCGATGGAGTGGAAATAGGGACGTGTCTACAACATTTCCACAGACTGTCATGGGTTTGTTTGATGCGTTTTCTGTTTTAGTTGCAATTACTGAGAATATTCGATATCCTACTGATGATTAATAATTCTGTGTCAGTATATAATCTAGAAGACAATCCTACACCTGCCAATCACATTTACATTGTGTATTTGATTTACTACAATATTCCTTCTATTAAAGTGTTATTCAAATTCAACCTGAAAATGGTAACATTACATCTGTTTTCAGGATACTTTTGGATTTGATCTTTTATCGAAGAGGCTACTATTTTTGAGCTGTTTAAGCAGAAAAAGAATAAAAGAGATCTTCAGAGGGACCCCCAAACCACAAAATGAAACAAATAAGACCTGTGGTGAGAAATATTCTGGAAAAGACAATGTTAAGGGTAGTCATTTCTGATTCAAGAAGAATTTTCTGACTTTTTTTTTTTCCTGGTTGTTAGTCATTTGTCACAACAAAACTAGAAAAAACTAGAAATTAGATAGAAAGTGTATAGATTGATATATTTTAAAGTATAAAGTGAATACAATTATAATAAAGAATATGATTTACCTTAAATGTAATACTAGGGTTTTTTAAAAAGACTTTTTCCAATACTTTTGTGACTGGCTAAGATTTCTATGTTTAATTATGTTATAGCGATCACAAAAATACCACAAGGTTCAATGCACCTTTTCTCCTTAAGATTTAAAGAATTAATATTGGAATTTTGTGCTTCAGCTGTGTTGTTTATGAGATTATTCTTACTAGGTTACAAAAATCTCATAAAAGGAAATTTATAAAACATTTTGGAAAATTATGTTATGGTCTCTTCAAGATGCATTGGTTTAGAATAAAGGAAACTATTAAAAAAGAAGCTATAAATTGTTCAAGAAAAAGGCATCGTCTTTAACAGGGGGATGGCAAATGAAGAGTGAGGAGAGAACAAAACAGACACAGCTAGTCATGATTTGTCATGGAAAGCTGCATCCTCCGTGTCAGGTTTACCCTGTACCTAGACTGCACGGGTGAATCAGTCCTGGGCTGCAATTATCAGGTGACTTCAAAGGGGAGTCGTGACCAGACAACAAGATTTCATTGTCAATGGTGATGGTGGTGATTTTGAATTGGAAAGCTTTATCTGTGAAACATATACCCAGTCATAGAACTTTAAATGAATTGAATTTTAATTTAAGTATAGCTCTGTTATAATTCTTAGGTTTGGATATTCCAGAACGTAGGTATGAGTTTAGGCAGGCAAGGTGACATACTTGGTCTGTCTTGTGTTGTAATGTTGATACACCTTAGAATTATTATTCCCAGACTAAATCTATAAGCTCCCATTGAACGTACTCCCCCAGCCTACCTTTTTAAAACCATCTTCTTTCTTTCGTACTCAGGGAGACTTAGGTAAGGGAACAGTGATGTCTGCCATTGACTGCTATTTTTTCTCCCTTATAATTAGGGAATAATGGAGAATTCCAAGAAAAACATTTGCATAATATTTCAATTGTCTATGTGTTTCCTTAAAGCCCCATTTAGATTCTCCTTTGTAGTCAGTAAAGAAACTTAACAAATACATAAAATTATATATTTTTGGAAATATACATCGTCCAAATATATTTTTTTAAGACAGAGCTCAAAAAACTGCTTACTCCTGGAGTGAAGTTACCAGCAAAAGGATTTGGGGTGAAAGCCACCAGACTTTGGGGAGCACTGTTGGGAGCCTAGGTGGTCCGTCAGCCCCAGAACTTGTCCCCCGCCAAAAAAAGGTTCTAGCCTCAGTTTGGCCCCCAACTGTGTACCTCTAGGGAAGCCCTTTTTAATGTAGAGATTGGCTTTTCACAGGGTCTCTGGGAAGAGTAAATGAGCTTGAAGATTTGCAAGTACTTGACAAAGAAAGTTTAGAGTGCTGACAGCCTTAAAGACCAGGGTCCCCATTTGCATTCTGCAGCTGGAGCCGCCCTAAGTGGGCTTGATGCTCCTGGATGTCCCAGGAGGATGGCTGAGCTGGCCAGGTATTGTGGTAGGGCTGCAAGCAGGAAGCATCTCTCACGGACCTTGGCTCCCTGTCCTGTAAAAAAGCAAGGAAAACCTTGTCCCAAGCATTAGGCTGTCAAGTCAAATTATTTGTGAAACAAAAGAGGGATTCTATTCACCCAAAAGGCGGTTAAAGAGCAATGCCTCCCAGAATTTCCGCAGGTGGTGTATCAAAACCCAAATTTTACAAAATATGACTCTGATATCACAGTAGGGTTAAGTGAACATTATTCCTATCAGCACACACACACACACACACACACACACACACACACACTCACACACACACACAAAATCCCCTTAGTTTTACAAATATTAAAGTATTCATTAGCATTATGATTCCATTGGAAATATCTGAAATTCTGTTTCCCTTGCAAAGGGCACTTTCTTAAGTACGTTTTAGAAGTTTTTGTCAGGTGTTTTGGTTTTAGTTTCATCTCTGGCAAAAAAAAAAAAAATCCCCACCTGTTGATTTTCTGTGACCAAGGAGATAGAAAACACCATTTTTCAAAGAATTAAAATCGATCAAACAAACAAACAAACTGTCTCTGAAATGTCTCATGGTGGCCCCTGGGTCCTTGAGAGCAGTTTCTTGGAAATGAAGAAACGTGAGTGGAGAATAAAGATGCGCACTATTTATCATGTATCGCCAGAGGGGTGTGGGCACTCTGGTCTACCACAGACCACGTCAGACCTTTTGATCTCTTTACTTACCAGCTTTCGGAAACTTCACTCCTGGAGGTATTTGGGGATTAAAATGGAATCCGTTTTCTGATGGGCCACTCAGAAACATAAGCCCTCTGTGCCCCTACCACAGTACTTCATGCGTCTCGAGGCTCAGCGTCATGTTGGGGGGTTTTATAAGCTTCCTTGATGAAGAAGTAGATTTCAGCTACAGGCAAGGGGTTTTTAGCCATTTCTTATCAAATAAGAAATAGTTACTTTTCCATTGAGCATTTCGTTGTTTCTCCCCAAAATAATAGAAGCCTCAAATGATCATTTGAACTCAAGTTACTCTTCCCTAAGTACATTACAGGGAAAGTAAAGCCAGGTCAGGCAGCTGGTGGCCCCAGGAACCCTATTGTCACCTTCCACAGGTTGGGAGGAGACCAAGGCCTGGCATGTTTGTCCTTCTGTGGGGAAAGTATCTGTCAGATTTCTTTACTCTCCCAAAGCCCCTCAGCCCTTGTAATGTCGCATGATCTCCTATTTACATTCTGGGCTTATGATGCTTAGAAGGGTGCGCATCTTCTAGGTGCTTTAGAACTGAGGCGATGGAGGAGCATTTTGAGTGTTTTGGTTGGGAAGTGTGGGGGAAGGGCAGTGAGGGAGAGGAAAATAGGATGTTGGGAAATAACGAAGCAGGAAATAATTGTGATACACTTTAAGTATCTAAGTCCATCTTGCTGGTGACTGGCTGTGAAAGGGAGAAGGGAGCTCGGGTTAGGGGTCTTAGTGTCCTATATTCATTACCTGATGTGATCATAAGGCAACCTGAGATGCGGGTGTTATTATCTCCATTTTACAGATAAGAAGACAGGCTCAGAGAGGTTAAGCGGTTTGTCCAGGATTACATATGTGGGAGAATCGGGATCCGAACCCAGGTCTAGCAGACTGTCTGATTTGGGATTTATCGTAAACAGTTTGGTAGACCTAAAGATGTGAAGATCTAAACTCTACCCAGAACTGAAAACTTTCACATTCCCCTGGTTGTTTTTCAAAAAAGTATCTGAACAAAATGTTTCTACTTCCTCCAGCTTTTTTCTTCGCTCACTGCCCACTTTTCTTCACTCACTGTCCAGGGCTGGACAGCAACCTTCAGTGCTGGCTTCCTGTCCATAGACAGAGCCTGACTTCAGAAGAAGTGGCTTTTTTTTTCCAGAATGATGATGCTTGTGTGTGAGGATGTGTGTGTATGCGTGTGAGTTTGTGTGTATGTGGGACTGCGTGGAAGTAGCTGTGGTGTATGTGTTTGTGTGCCTATGGATATGTGTGTGTATGTGTGTTAGGTTTGTGTCTGAGTACATCTGAGTATGTGTGTATGTTTGTGTGTGTGAATGTGGTCAGTATGGATATCTCTGTTTATGTACATGTCTCAGGGTGATCCTTGAGACTGTGTAAAAGTTTCTCGCTGTGTGCCAGTGTGTACATGTGAGTGTCTGTTATGTGTGTCGGTGTAAATTGTAAGTATGTGTGAATATGTGTGTCTGTGTGTCTGTGTGTCTGTGTGTGTGTACAGGTGTCTGCATGTGTACACACAGCTGCTCTCCCTGTGAGGTCAGATCTGTGACTTTAGCTGTGTCCCTGAAGGACACAGAAGACGGGCCATTGGTCCTGCCAATGGGGAGTGACTGTCCTGAGCTGTCCCGCTGCTCTGCGGATGCCTTAGCTGCTCCAGGGACATCTTCCCATGCCTGGATTTACCCTCTGCAGGGCCCCCGCGGGGGGCATCACCACAGAACGCGCTGGCGTGCAGATGAGATAGAACATTTCATTTTAAATGAAATGACTCCTCATATCAGGAACCGCGTTTATAGATCAAATTCTGTTTTAGTGACTCTGCTTAAATTCCAGGTTTTAAAGTGGAATCTCATGATCTCAAATACTGCATGCACTAAGTCGAGTTTACTAGGCGTTTGGAAATCCTCTTTAGAAACTTCGGTGACAACGTTGTTTCTCACGGGAGGCTTACGTAACCTCTGCCCTGGTCAGTCTCTCCAGATTGTAAAATAAACAAATAAATAAAAATCATTATTGCAAGGTTTTTGTTTGTTTGTTTGTTTGTTTTAGAAAACAGGCTCGTGTTGCTCTTTGAAAGTTTTCTAGATGGTTTACATTTCACAGTAATCTAAGTCATCTCATAGAGTGCTGTCACCTGAAGCGTGGCATCTGCGCTCACAGATCTGCACCTCCTCACGTGCAGGGGTGGATCTGAACTTGACGGATGCCATCGACAGGCTGGCACCTTGCATCTGGGTAGAGGGGGCGTCTGTAGGAGAGGGGCTCCTGCTTCCAGCCCTCCCGAGGGCGTTGGGGGTCTGTCCCATGCTACATATGCTATTCTGTCCAAAGGACCTAACTCTGAGCCTCAGATATTTCCATTTGCCCATCGTTAGGGAGCTCAGGAGGCCAGTGGTGCATATGCTCCCTTGTCACCATATACAGAGCAGCTTTGAGACGATCTCTTTGCCTCCATCTGTCTTCCATACAATGACAGGTGCAGTGATGTCTTAGACTCCTTCAGCTCTCAGCTCAGGTCAGCCCACCTTAAACCCAGGCTTGGTTCGAATCCTGATTCCCCTTTTGTGGGGCCTTAGATGCTTTGCTTAACCTCTCTGAGGCTCAGTTTCCTCATCCGTAAAATGGGGATAATTATACCTTCCTCACCTAGTTGTGTGGATTGTTGAGGTAATATGCGTTCAGGACCTAGCACAGTTCATAAAGGACTCCTGACACCTGGTTTTATTATTATTATTGGTATATTATGTATCTCTTAAACCATTTCTACATTATCTTTGTTTTTTAAAAAATGCTCTCCCCATCTCTCCCTCTCTCTCCTCATCTCTTCCTCTCTCTCCCCGCTCTCCTCTCCTGCCCCTCTCTAAGTCTACAGTGGGAAAACTTTTAATTTTTAATTTAAAAAGCACCCTTAGTACGTCCCTTACATTTTTGCCAAACCCAAGGACCCCAGTTTGGTCACAAGGCCTCCCTCTGAGAACCCCAAGTTTGGGCAGCCCAGCCTTATCCAGTGGGAAGCCTCCACTGCAGGCTGGCGGCTGAAATGGTCTGTCTGTCTGCTTTTAGTGTTGTTCCTAAACATGACGTCTGGGCTCGCAGGCCCCTAAACCTGCCTGCCCACCTCCCCTGCATACATTAGCCTTAATGTATTCTCTCTTGAATACTCATCATATTAAGGCTCCCGCTAGATACCTTGCTCGAAATAAATTTTATGGGCATCCATCCTCACCCTCATCCCTGAAGAAATATAGCTGCATCTTTCCTCTTAGGCAAGGCCAAACAACAATTAGGCGGGAATCTGTGGCCTCTGGCCTGGGACCGTGAGGTGCAGGGAGGGAGCAGGCCCGCGTTCCGCCGGGGCTCGCCAGCGCCCCGAGGACGGTTCTCCGGTCCGGTTCTTTGTCTGATTCCCCGTGGGTGAATTTGCTTCCGCTGGCCGGGTCCTTGGCTCCCCAGAACCCAGCCGTCCGCTCACACAAAGCCGCCCCAGCCCCTCCGTGGGCCTGTTCCCCACGGGCCAATAGCCTGGAACACGTGGCTGGTGCAAACAGGTTCCTGCTTGCACCCTGGCTGTCCTGTCCGCAAGCCACTTCCCTGAGATGGGGGGTGGGGGTGGGAGGGGTTACGTCGCCCCTCCCCTCCCTTGTAAAATGATACCAGAGAAATCTTCCTGAGGCCTCCTTCCTCAAACCCCTGCTCAGCAAGGGCTTCGAACAGGGAGCAACACCATCCTCTTGTCTTTTGGGATCCTCTTCATCCGAGTTGTCCCTCCTCCCTCCCTGGAGTTGTCACACCGCAGGAGCTCCTGGTTATCCACCTGTCACTCCCCTACCCCTCCTCTCAGCTCCCAAGGCCCCCTGCTCAGCAAACTCGCCCTGGAGGCTCCAGCGATGCTGGTCCCTCTAATCCCTAGAGAGAGGCAGGGGTGGGTGGAAAGAGCACTTACCTGGAGGCAGCCAGGCAGCCCCCAAGCCCTCTCTCTGCGGCCCCATGCCACATCCGACACCCGATTCTTGCGGTTATCTCCTCGTGATAGCAAACAACTGTATCCTCAGTGATTTGTTTACTCCTCACAGTGCAGTGAGGTGCCGTTGTCATCATCACCCCCCTTTTACAGGCGAAGCGATTTGTTCAAGGCTAAAAAGCAGAGCCAGGATTCAAACCCAGGCAGGCTAGCTCCAGAATCCACCTCCTTACCCTGAGTCCTACCTACCCCTCTGATTTGGGGGGAAAGTCCCGTAGCCATCATGCGCTTAGCACCTTGCCGGGCACATCAGAACTCCTCGGTAAGGACTGACTGGTCGAACAATTGCTTTGTCAAGGAGGAAACCTATTGAGATTTAAAAGAAAAAAATCCCATATGAATTGGGACAGGGAGCCAGTGTTCAGTCTGCAGGTATCTACCCAAGTGTGACTCCTAGGAGTTTTTGTGGGACATTGTGGTCTGAGGATGGGGTCAAAGAGCAAAGCATCTAACGGGTTTAACTTTCAGGCAAATGTTGGAGGCTGCAGAAGCCGTGAAGGGCACAAACCGGGGTTAGGGTTTAATTAGGTCCAAGACTGGCACTTGTGTGTCCAGGGCTAGTGATAACAATTTAGTGACTGCCACAACAGTCTGTCTATGAATTTTAGCTACAAATGACTTAATACTTGAGAAAACTTTCTCTCCACATAGGTTTAGATGTGTTCAGTTCCCCTCCCCCAGTGCTCTGAGGCTAATTCCCTTACATTAATGCTTTTAAATGACATCACAGCCAACAAACATGATATGGTTCAAGAGGTATATATGATTCATGAGAGATTTGGATTTACTACTTTCGTGGGCATTTTAGAGTGAGCAGGAGAAACTAGTGAAGAACTGTTTCAAGGTGAGTGTCTTAGGATTTGATCAATTATTTATTCTGTGATGAACATCATGGTGTTATCTTGTGTGCCAGGCACTGTGCTAGGCAGTGCGGATACAAAGCTGAGAAAGAAACGCTGGTCCTGCTTCTTGAGGACTCCACCTTCTCATGGGAAAGACGGCGTGTGAACAAACAGTTAGCAAAACTTCTAGTTATCATAGAGGGGAGAAATCCCGGGGTTGCTACATCAGCCGAGTATCACCGGAGGCCAAATGCTTGCACTTTTACGTTTTTGTTCTTAATTTGTTACCTTCCTTTTTTTGGGGGGAGGGGAATGCAGGGGAAATGGGTAGAGATGCTAGCTAGCACTGTTTGCTCATCCAACCACGGAAGCCTGACCTTTCTGTAGAGTTTGAAGCTACTTCAGTGACTCAAAATGCGATCAACCCCCAAGCAAGCCCTTGGTAAAGACGGGATGGCAGTCAAACAGACCTAGGGCAGGAAGTCACCAGAGCAGGAAGAGCAGGGTGGGGCAGTGGTTAGGGTTCAGTTGCAGACGACAGAATGCACTTCCATTATTTAAATGGAGAGTCAGTGACCAGGTATTAGGTGACTTTCAAGAGAACTCAGTGCAGCCAGCTCAGAGCCAGTCTCCTGGGAGAAACACCCACCCTCCAGAATTTCGCCGCCTCTGCCCTGATCGATCAGGATGTTGCAGCCACGGACCCTCAGAGCTCTGCGTGTGCACACTGCACAAGGGAAGCCTGACCCTCGTCTATCCCTTCATTTAGCCCAATTCTGAATTCAGGGCTCTGTGAGGAACACCTGATTGGCAGGTTCCAAATCCCATTCGGAACTCGAGCTGCAAGGGAGTCGGAACAGCAGCTTCTGGTTTGTCCGTCGGCAGCACGGGCAGGCACGTGAGGAGGGGATGTCCACGGAGCCCTTCCGTGGCCCCCACTGCCCTTTGTTAAAACGCTCTCGGGAGATTCTCTCGGAACACTGAGCTTCTCCCTCCAGGGCCACCCTCGGACCCGGGCCTCGGCCATCTGCCCCCGACATGAGTCATTTGCTTTTTTAGGCCAGATGGCCTCTCAGGGCTCACTTGGAGGCTGATGTTTTAGCTCAGATTCCTCCCAGGAGTGAAAATGTCATGGACAAGAGGAGAATGTCGTGGGTCTTCCTGGCCTGTTGGCTGGGGACTTACAGCTGGCACGGGTGAGGTTAGCTGACGCTCTGAGAAACAGGTGACCTCTCTGGGCCAAAGCCACCCAAAGCCAGCCCAGCAAAGCGCGGCTCGGATCTCAGTCCCGATCCGCGGCCTTGCCCAGGCGGCTTTGTGCCGTGTGCACGCAGCCTGCACAGCCGTATGCGGCAGCCCTGCGCTCCGCCGGCCTGGCGGAGTGGGAGCGCGTCCACGCAGGGCCCGGTCTGCTGAACAGCGCAGTGCGGAAAGCTCACGCCGCCTCTCTCTTCTCTCCCCGCAGAGATCCCCCAGTGCGCTGGCTGCAACCAGCACATCCTGGACAAGTTCATCCTGAAGGTCCTGGACAGACACTGGCACAGCTCCTGCCTCAAGTGTGCAGACTGCCAGATGCAGCTGGCTGACAGGTGCTTCTCCAGGGCCGGGAGCGTCTACTGCAAGGAGGACTTCTTCAAGTAAGTGGGAAGCGGGGCACAGCCTCCCTCTCTTTGCCCTGTGCGTCTCTGCCTCTCCGTGCGCAGTGCAGGGCCGGGGGGCAGCCTGCAGTATGGCGGGGTGGGGAGGGGCAGTGGGTCCATCCTGGGGGGTGGGTGCATCCTCCAGCAGAGAGGCTGCTCCTCTGAGGGTCCCCCTTTCGGTCACCAGCCCTATCATTGCCAGAGGACCAGGATCGTGAGCTCTGCAAGGGGGGCCGGCAGGGAGCAGGAGCCAGAGTCCTCCAGGGTGGCTGACAGAGGGCCCCTGAGTCCCTGCTGGGAGTCACTCCTCTGTCTTGGATGTGTCATTCTCATGGCTGTCAGAGCAGGTGCAGGGAGAGTCCTGTCCCGATTCTAGGCGAGTCTCTGGCTGCTTCATGGGCCTCAGGGCTTGGAAGAGTCGCTGCTGCTGGTGGTCCAGCTAGGCTCCGTCACTGTCATCGCTTTCAGTGGAAACAAGGCAAAGAGGCAGTCTCATGGGAAGGTGGAGAGCCCAGACCCTGCCTGGGTTTAAACCCACTTATTAGCTGTGTGCTCTTGGGCAAGTCACTTAACTTCTCTGTGCCTCAGTTTGCTTCCCTGTAAAATGGGGCTGATAATAATGGTTCCCACCTCACAGAGTTGTCACTGGCTTTGGATGAGTTCGTGTGCGTGAAGTACTTAGGACAGGGCCTGACACCTGAGTGTTAGCTCTTGAGACTGCCCTTGATTTTTCATTCTGATGTCGGGTCCATCAGAAAAAACTCCTGTTGGAGCTTTGAGCCAGGGTGAGGAGACC
Organism: Macroglossus sobrinus; assembly: GCA_004027375.1. Classification (NCBI taxonomy): domain Eukaryota; kingdom Metazoa; phylum Chordata; class Mammalia; order Chiroptera; family Pteropodidae; genus Macroglossus; species Macroglossus sobrinus. Next base: position 623,743 of record PVKZ01000721.1, on the reverse strand, counting down.
GCCTATAATTTATTTCCTGTGGTATTTAGTTTGTCTGGGGCTTCTCTCCCAGAATCTATTGCCTGAGGTACTTAGGCTGGTGTCTCAGCTGACGAGGACCAGCTGACAACAGCAAAGCCAAGAACAGGAGGTGACGATTGTCCGTCAGTGACACTGGGGCCAGTGCGGGTGGCCCATGGGTATGCATGGGGATGCGGGGAGGCTGGCCAAGGCCGTGAGCGAGCCCCAGAGAGGTGGTGTGCCTGCTCCGGCGGCTGTGTGTTCTGGAGACAGGGAGGAGAAACGGGGAGCGATGCCAATCCTGGAAACAGAACACGATATCTCCTAAGTCCTGCCAAAGGTTTAACTGCAAAAAACAAGTCATTTGAATTTCTGAAGATTCTCAATTTTTTTTTTTTTTTTTTTTACTGCAAAAGCACATTAAAGATTATTTTGGTAGCTACTGGAGCTGCTTCCATGGCTTTTGTTCAGAAGGCAGCACTCATTGCCACCATCATGCTTTGGTCAAATCTGCAGGGCTGTCTCCTCTGTGTGTGTGTGCGTGTGTGTGCACCTGTGTGTGTGTGCATGTGTGTTTGTACCTGAGGGAGGCGGCGGTAGCCGACGTAGGCTCACCCACCAGATCCTTGATGGTTCCAGCTGAGAGACCAGCCCCTGGTTCCTCGTCTAAGCCTTTTTCAGGTACCGTTCCCCCTCCTCCCAGTCTTCCCCACCTCTGACCCTCGCCTCGTGTCTGTCATCCTGGCAGGTACACGGGGGCATCCCCTGCACCCACAACCTTTCTCAGTGGGGAAGGGGAGCCGGCCTCTGCCTTCCTGCTTCATAATCCCTGGCCAGCTGTCACAGCAGCTCTTACGGGCCCCGGATGGAGTGGATGTCGTCATGTGTGTGGGTACAGGCATGCGGTGTGCCCGTGTGCTCCTGTGGCAGTCTGCGTGCGTGTGTGTGCGTGTGCGTGCGTGTGCGTGTGTGCGTGTGGAAGGCGGGGGAAGCAGGCGGCTGGGCCCGCTGTGGAGGTTGAGTGAGCCGTTTCCACAGTCAGGGCAGCATCCTCCAATTTGTCCTTGTACATCCAGAAAGGCCTGGTGAGCCCCGGGGGGTAAGGAGGCAGGAGGCTTCGTCACCCTCTTGTCTATCCGAGGACGGGGTAGGTGCTGAGACATCCCTGGGTGAGACCTCTGGCTGGTCCAGCCTGGCAGGTCGGGGCAGGCTGTGGGGTGCAGGCAAAGCCTGTCAGGGTGGCAGAACCAGGGCTCTGTCACCAGAAAAGCTCCTTTGAGCCTCAGAATCATTCTAGGGCCTCGTCTGGTGTTTGGACCTTGACTGACTGGCTCTGGGTTTAGGGAAGGGAGGAGGCAGCAGCTCCCTTCCCAGAGTGCAAAGGGGCCCAGAGTGTGGGCTGGGGAGGGATTAGCGCCAGCCTGTGAGCCACAAGCCCTGACCAGAGATAACAGTGATGGTCACTCGGCTGGGCTGGTGCCCTGATCCCCTGCCTGCAGGCCCTCCCCATGACGTGGCCCTGATTTGGAACCTTCCAGGGCCTCGCTCGGCAGTCACCCCCTGGCCGACCGCCACCCCCTCTATCCCACGTGCCAGCATCCCACCTCCCAGCTCGGGGCCTTCAGCTGGGGCCCCTCTGTCTACGCAGTGTTCCAGACGCACCGAGCCATCGGAGCCCTCTGCCCTGCACCCAGCCTCCTTCCCAGTCCTCGCGTACTGCTCTCCTCATACCAGACACCCCGATCCCCACCCCAAGCAGCGTGCCCCCTCGGCCAGACACGCTCCGCATCGCCCCCCTCCCTGGCCCAGGTGATTTCATCATCTGGGGATGACGTCCACTCTCTCAAAGTCTCCTCATCTTCCTACGGCCTTGAGTCCAGCTCCTCAGTGGGTGGGAGCCCCTGGTGGCTTGGCCACCCTGTCCTTTCTCCTTCCTGGTGACTCAGCAAGAGCTGCCTTGTTTTGTTCATTCCTCATGCACCTGTTTGACCTTCCTGTTAGCTTGAGGGAAAGCCAATTAGTCATTCATTTTCCTGTCCCCTGCATACACACCTGGTCCTGAGTCTCACCCACAGGCCATCATCGGGTTGGATGCCACCAAGAGTAGGTCACATAGTGAACTGACAACATGCTTTTATGAGTGATTTCTGCTGTCCCTCTCATGGCGTCCCTTTCACAGGCCTCTCATCTAGCCACAGTTATTTTCCTTGCTCCTCAAGACTGACCTGCTGCGTGAAATGACCCATCCTCAGAGGTGGAGCCTTTTGTAAAGCACGGGAGCTGGCCACAGGTCCAGTGCTGAAACCCGGTTGTTGACTTGGGGATGCGAGGGCAGTGTGCAGAGACATTTAAGGCTGAAGGGGTTCCCCTACTGCCACGGGAGGGTCCATCAGGCATGAGATCTGCCCACTCTGAGCCACGCCCCCACCCCAGGAAGGACACAGGGCTGTACAGGCAGTCAGCCCCCTGACCCAGCTCTTTGGGGCTGTGGCTGTTTGGAACAGGGAGGCACAGCGGCAGGTACAGTTTGGTATAGAAAGTCACAGTTCTAGGTGAGGACAGGAAGGGAGAAATTATCCAGAATCAGGTGGTTTCACCTCCCACCCCCCGGGGTCTTGGGACCCGCTGCCCGCCTGGGGCCCAGGCTGTGATTTGGTCACAGAGCTGGGTGCTCTGCTCCTTATGACAGCTCATTATACATCCCTAGGCACCTCCTTTTAGATAGATAGCACATTCAGGCACACATGAGGTTCAGGTGGGAGGGAGTACGGTGGTCCCCGGAGCCCCAGTCCCCTCTCTTGTCTCTCACTAGGCTGCAGGAGTCACCTCTGGCCACTGTATGAGAGTGAAGGCGGGCACCTTGCACTGTTAGACCCCAGAATGCATCCAGCTGAGGGATCTGGGAGAAGCCTGGTCAGGGCCGGGGGAATCCCTTCTCTCTGCTCCTTGAAGAAAGAGAAAAAAGAGAAAAAGAAAAAAGCACCATTCTTTTCTGATTCCTGCCCCACAGCCCTGTTCAGAGGCAGAGGGCAGGGCTCGTGGGCCTCACAGATCATCACCGTGGTTCCAAGTTCCAGGGTCAACATTTTAAACCTCTTTGCCCATCAGAATGGCAGAGACACTGCTTCGCACAACTCCAGGGGACATCCTGTGTTCTGCGTAAAGTTTTTTGAATCAAGACTGTAATGTGAAGGGTGCCTGCCCCCGGTGTGTGTGTGTGTGTGTGTGTGTGTGTGTGTGTGTGTGTGTGTGTGTGTGTGTGTATGGGACATCAGAAGTCAGGGAGGGAGGGAGGCGGAAAGCTGGAGGTCAGCCTTCAGCTCCCGGAGACGTGGCAATACTGGGGACTGGCAGCAGAGGGCGGCGTTGCTGTGTGCACAGGCGAAGAAAGAAGTATTGTGCAAGGTTGTACCCTGTGGTTGTTGCATTTTTCTTTCGGGACAGTTGAACTCTGTCTCGCTCAGTAACACTGGCTGAGTTTTGCTGTCCTTCGTTATTGCTGCTTCTCGGGTCCTTGGCTTCCCTCTCTCCAAAGGAAATGAGAGGCACTTTTATCTCCGGGGCCGAGAGGAGAGGCACTGAGTTGACTGATACAGTGTGGCTACTCACTCTGAGTAGGTCCTTTCTGGACTGTGTGTCCGGCATGTTTTGGGGCCCCTATTTCCTTGCAAAGGGACCGGGGTCCAGGGTCCGGAGAGGGCAGGGGTCTTGGGGTAGGGCTTCCGGGTCTTGTCCTCGTCCCTGACTGGGCCCTGGGAGAGGTCGGCATCTTCCTTCTCTGCAGCACAGTGAGGACAGGACTGGTTCTTAGCCGCAGCGACCGGTTCTGGTGCCACCTCTGTCCGCACCAGCTGGGAACCCTTAGGCAAGTCCCTTGACACCTCTGAGCTCCAGGATCTTCTTTAGGAGAAAGAGGAATGTTACTGGCGGCGGCTTTCAAAGACCTGACACACTGCAGCATTTTGTAGAAGGGAGTTATTTTATGAGTAGCATGGTTTGGGGAAGCCACACGCAGCTCTGCTAAATTCCAGTCCTGCCTTCTACTAGCTGTTCGTCAGCAAATAGGTGGCCAGGCCTCTCTGACCTATCCCCTTAGCTGTTAAAAGCTTTCGTTCTAACCCTCGCAGTTGCTGTGAAATGGGAAGATGACCGTCTGGAAGGCGCGTCCAGCACAATGCCACGTGCTTTGTCAGCATCTCTGGGTTTCTGGCCTGACTGTGGCCACTCGACCCACAGCCCCCGAGGGCCAGACTCTGAGTCCTCTCTCAATGCAGGGCCTCCCCACCTTTACCAGGTTTGAGACCTTCCCATTGAGATGACTTTTAATGGCCTAGACTCCCTTGGATGGAGGTGGGGGTAGCCTGGCAGAGTGGGGAGCAACACACAGTTTGCTGGGGATAAGACGCCATGTGGATTTACTTGAAGATTATGAAATATGAAAACAGACATAGCTGTAGAATCAAAGAGAAGGCAACATTCATACAACTGAAGTATTTAAAGAAATAGTCCAGCCTTATGGGGGGCTTCAGACTGCACCCCTGGCCACCAGGGGTATGTGCTCGCACCTGCCTGCCAGAGGGGTCCAGGGGAGGAGTCGGAGGCATTCTGAGGGTGACTGTCACTCCAGGCCATTCCTGCTTAAAACTTCGTGCTTCCCTGGGGCTGTCTTCCTGCCCCTGAGGCCCTCGCCCTGCCTGGTGGGCAGAGATGGGCCCTGCTGGACCTGGGGGGGTGGAGGACTGCTGTGTTGCTCGTTAGTGGGTGGCTGTGTGGGCTGCTGGCCCAGCAAGGCGGAACCACCCCTCCCCTGGCCAGTCGGTCTCCAGGCAGTCAGCAGTCAGCAGGGCTGTCAGCCAAAGGCAGGTGAACGGCGTCCTTGGGAGCCCGGAGCTGCTGATTTATTCCCACCGCCCAGCACAGCCTGTTTCAGCTCCCACACACTGTGCGTTCGGCCTGGCCACAGGGTAGTTTTGCTGTGTCCTGTCGGGTCTTCACTAGTGACCTTGGCCTTCTCACTCTGGTGGCCTGGGCCTCCGTCTCCCAGCTGGGCAGATGCCCATGGGCTAACGGGGGAAAGGCATGTTAGAGGTAGAGGCAGGTGTGTGAACCCAGGCCCAGCGTGGATTTGGGACATGAGACCTCACTGAGCCTCACTCTCCCAACTCTAAAAAGAGATTGGAATAAAAATATCTCCTTTTCTGAGTTACTATGAGGATTCAGTAGGATGAAGGAAGTAAGTGCTCAGTTATCATGATTAGTAGCTGATAGGTCATGAGGGTGTACCTAAGTAGGAGGAGAAAAGAGCAGAGGAGGAGGGACCCCTCAGGGCAGAGGCTGCAAAGGGCCTCGGGCCAGATGGGTCCCAGGCCAGACGGTCCAGGGTGGAAGGCGGGGCCGTGTTCAGCGGCGGGGGCACGTCAGGTGACTGGAACCACTGCCCCCCTCTCGGTGTGGGGGTGGTGTGGGCGTGGTGTGATGCCATCCCTCCCTGGCTGGTCCAGAGGTCCATGGCAGTGGCTGCGGCCCTCACCTTCACTCCCCGAGCAGGTTTCCCGCTCTGGCCAGAGGGACGAGCCTGTGTCTGCGTGGCCGCCTCCAGCTGGCCGGCTCCCTGATGTTCCAGGGAGAGGCCCCCTTAGGTCCAGGGCTGGTTGTGGGTCCAAGCTGGAGCTGGGCCCCTGCTCAGCCACTTGTTATTTATGATAACTACACACCTGCGAGGCCATGCACACACACAAATTCACACATACACACACGCACGCACTGGCTTAAGGAAGTCACAGGGGGTGGGTCTCTTTGACGTGTGACTTTCCATAATTTCTGAATAGTTTATAGTCTAATTCCCTCACTAAGCAAATGAAACCTTTTAAGGTAACGATCAGAGATCGCGGCTGTGTGTGTGGACATTTGTAAGATTCAAGCGCACTGGTGGGACCAGGTCCACAGTCATTTGCGAAGGTCTGTAATCAAGGCAGAAGCAATTACTTAGCCGTGCGGCTCCTCCGGGGACCTGAGGCTGTATATCAGGGGTGATGAGTCCGCGGATTATCTGTCGGGCAGCCCCGAGCCCTCGGTGCGGCCGTGCCCGCCCACCCACCCAGAGCCCCGTGGCGGGCAGAGGCCTCCTGTCGTCCAGGGAACCTGCATCAGCCTGGGCATCAGCGGGCACCTGGGTTGTGGAGATGGGGTCCCTGAGCCAAGAAGGATCTGGGTGACGTGGGAGTGGGAGGCGTGGGGAGGCTTCCGTGCCCCAGGAAAACACATCAGCCAGCAAGCTCCTTCTCTCTCCTTCCCCTCGTACCTCCTGCCATTCAGGTACCAAGTCAGAGGGTCCCAGCTCCAAACGCCCTCTCTTTCCATCCCCGCTGCCTCCGTCCTCTCCCGGGCCCCTGTCACCGTACCTCTGCACCACTGGAAGGTTTCCCAATCGGCCGTCCTTTCTGCCAGGCCCGCCTCTGGCCACGTCGCCCCATGGCCTCCTGAGACCGCCAAGCTTAGCACTCAAGGGCCGGTGGTCTGGTTCAAGCCCATTTCCTGCTGATGCCCTGGCTGAGGTCCCACAGGGGTCCTATCAGGGCCAGTCTCTGGCTTGCCGCTCTGGTTACTGGGGACCCCTCTGTGCCCCTGGAAGCCCCACTCGAGGAGAAACCACAGATCAGAGCTGGGCTCTGTAGCAGGTACAACAGGTCAGCACGGCAGGTGAGCCTGGCTGTGGCGTGAGGGGCCTGGGTGGGGCCGCCGCCGGTAACAGGGCCTGCCACACCACCACTGAGAGTGAGTCCTTACGTCTGGAGGAACTCAAGAAACCACGAGCAATGTGCAGATGCCACAGGAAGGCCACGAGCACCCGTCACACAGCGTTTCTCAAAGAGAAGCCTATGGAACAGCCAGGCTGGTGGCTTCTGCGGAGGGCTTGTTAAAACTGTGGATTCTGGGCCCAGAATCAGGAGTCAGGGAAGGTTTTTCTGCCTCTAAGCAAAACTCCCCTGGGGGGGGGGATCTTCTGCTCAGGGCAACTTTGTAACAACTGAGCTAACATCTTGGCTAGAAGAATCAGCCTAGAATGAGGAGGGCAGAGGAGGTACCTGGAGGAGAGAGTTGGGGGGAGGGAGAGGCATGTGGGCCAGTCGCCTGCTGCTCCCAGCCTGCCCCCATCTGTGCTAAGGAAATAATGACACCTCCCTATAAGGGCTCTCGTGTGGTTTGAATGAGACTGCTCACCCGACATAGCCTCATGCGTACTACATGCTTAATGCGCATTTACACAAATTAAGCGAGGGGGCTGGACTCTGTAGAAGGGGATGGAGTTCTACATGCCGCATTGCCTCCTGGGAAGCCGATCTCCCTGCGGCAGGGCAAGGAGCGTGGCCGAGGGAAAGGAGGGCTGGACTCCGGCCGCTCTTCTGCCAGGGATGGGGCTGTGTGATCTCGAGCAAGTCGCTGCTCCCCTCTGAGCCCCAGGTTCTGCCTGTATTAAAGGAGGGGGTTGGACTAGGTCACCGGTTCTAAAGCTTTCCCAGTAGCATTCGTCTCCAACTAGTATCAAACACTCGTGAAAAAGAAAAAAAAACCCAAACGTTATATTAGAACCCCACGTGAAACGCTGAGTACTGTGGGGCAGTTCTGGCAGGCCTGGGAAGTACATGTGTGAGTGTGAGCGTGGGGGCGCGGTGTGCCCGCGCCCCAAGGCACTAACATTCTCTGCTGTCGGGCCTTTTCCAGATATGAGCACGGTCCAAGCACTTGGAGAAGGCTCGCCAGTCTTGGGCTGAACTTTACGTGCCCATGACATGCCTGTGGGACTGATATATGCTAAAGATATTGGTACATACAGTAACAGTAAATATCAGCACCGTGCCTGTCAAGTGTGCTGATAGATAAAAGAAATACATGTAGGAGAGTGTCAGCTGGGAAAAATATATACGGCCGGCAGTAAATCACCACCAAGCAATTAAAGCATAAAATTAAGTTATGCAGTATTTTGTTTTCCTTGGGACGGAGCCCTGTGCTGTGGCGGTCCCCAACACAGATGCTGGCGTGGGCCTGGCCCGGCCCCCGCTGACTGCCTTCCAATGGCCAAGAATAAGGGGGAACGTTGGGTTCAAATCTGGGCGCCACCATTGTTGTCTGCGAGGCCTCTGGCGTGTGTGAAGCCCTCTCTGCACTTGTTTCCTCATCCACAGGTAGGGGAACCTGTGTCACCGCGAGCCACAGGTGTGGGCCACTTGTTTTGTATTCACCAAACATTCCCTGAACTCATAGCCTGTGCCAGACGCTGCTCTAGGCGCTGGATTCAGCCCCTGCTGCTGTGGAGCTGGCTTTCTCGAGAAAAACGAAAAACAAACAGGAAACGCACAGAACATCCATTGGAGACAGTGCTTCTGGAGTGGGGGAGGGCGAGGTGGTTGAGAAAGGCTCCCCGGGAAGGCGACACTGGAGGGGGGACTCACAGAGAATGCAAGCGTGAGCCACGCAGGGATCTGAGGAAGAATGCCTCGAGGGAGGAGCAGCTCGGGGCCCAAGGAGCCGGCTGGGCTGGCTGAGCGAGGCTGGAAAGGTGATGGGGGATGGACAATGCAGGGTCCTGTTGGCCAGAAAGAGCCTTTGACCTTTATTCTGATTGCGGGGGAGCCACTGGAAGGTTCTGAGCAGGGGAGTGGGGTGGCCTGATGCAGGATCCCTGTGGGGAATGGGTGTGGGTGGGGGCTGAGGCCAGGAGAGGAGGCAGGGGCGGGCAAGGGGTGACGGAGCCTGAACAGGGGAGGCAGCGCTGGAGACGGTGGGAAGTGGTTCAGTTGTTGATGCCATTTTGAGAGCCGGCTGGATTTGTTGACAGATCACATGGGGATATCCAAAGCTTTTGGCCTGAGCGTCGGAAGAATGAAGTCACCGTTCTCTGAGGTGGGGAAGACCACGGGGGGAGCAGACTCTGGGGAAGATCGGGAGTTTGGTTTTGGACATTCACGCAAAGATGCTGAGCAGGCCGTGACAGCAAAGATGCTGAGCAGGCCGTGACAGACACTGGTCTGGAGCTGGGGGAGCAGTCTGGGCTGGAGATTGGACACCCGCAGGGGAGTGGAGCAGACTGGGACAGGGCATGGGAGTTGGCAGAGCAGTGACCAGAAGGGAGGGGCGGAGAGGAGGGTGGGTCCTGAGGCCAAGCAAGCGCAGTGCTCCAGGGAGGAGGGAGGAGCCGGTGCTGTTGCAAGGTCGGGAGAGGTGTGTGTGTGTGTGTGTGTGTGTGTGTGTGTGTGTGTGTGTGTGTGTAGAGATTTATTATAAGAATTGGCTTGTGTGATTTTTGGGGCTGAGAAGCCTTAAGATCTGCAGTCAGCAAGCTGGAGAAGCAGGACAGCTGAGAGTAAGTTCTAGTGCAAAAGCCATCGGGCTTGAGACCCGAGAAGAGCTGATGTTTCAGTTTGAGTACAGTCGTAGGGAAGGAGCACTGTGCCAGCTCAAAGCAGTCGGGCAGGAGCAGTGTCCTCTTACCCTTGAGAGGGCTGCCTCTTTGTTCTGCTCAGGCCTTCACCTGATTGGATGAGGCCCACCACACTGGGGCGGGCCGTCCACTTTACTCAATCTGCTGATTCAAGTGTCAATCTCATCCAGAGACACCCTCAACAGACACGCTCAGGATGACGTTTAACCAAATATCTGGGCATCCCACGGCCGAGTCAAGTTAACACATAGAATTAACCATCGGAGTGGATTCAGGAGAAGAGTGGGAGCAGGGGCGTTAGAGACCTTGCATATGTATAGACCCCTCTTTTGAGGACTGTTGCTCGGAAGGAAGGAGAGAAATGGGTGGTAGATGGAGGAAGAGGTAGGGTCAAAAGAGGGCTTTTTACAAGTGGCAGAAATAACAGCACGCTTGCACGCTGCTGGGCGGGATCTGGTAGAGAGAAAAATTAATGGCGTGGGAGGCAGAGGGGACCGTTGCTGGAAAAACGATCTTATTAGCCAAGAAGGAACGGATTCTGTGCCCAGGTGGGCGGCCGGCCCTGCACGGGAGCACAGATGGTCCAGCTGTAGGATGCGGACGGCAGTCGGGCCGCTGGGTCGGTGGACAGCGGGGGTGCATAGCATGTCTCTTCTGAGAGTTCTTTTTTTCTGGGGAAATAGGAAGCCAGGCCACCTGCTGAGACCGAGGAGAGTCCAGAGAGAGAGAGAGAGAGAGAGAGAGAGAGAGAGAGAGAGAGAGTGAGAGAGAGAGAGAGAGAGATGATATAATATCTGGGAGGGTGGGAGAGTGAAGGGACTGGGGAGTGTCCTGTGGTTTTCCGGCTCCCCTTAAGGTCCAGGGCATAAATTTAAAGTGAGCCCAGTCAGCGAGGCAGTATGTGTCCCCCAGTTCCATTCAGCCCCCTGGTGCCGAGTGGACAAGGCAGAGGGCTGACACTGCGACAGGGAGTTGAGGGTTTGTGCAAGGGAGGGATCAGCAAGATGGACCACAGCACCCTCCTGGGGAGGGAGGGCAGGAGGGAAGCGGGGCCACCAGGGGCGCGAGGGACTGTGAAAAGGTTCTCTAGTCCTGGCGGTGGCAGCATCACAGGTGTCAGGGTGCCACAGAGCGTGAGCTGGGAGGTCAGGAGGTGGCGGTTGGACCTCGGGATGCTTGGAACTTATTGCTAGAGGTGCTGCAGTTCCTGGTGACAGCCTGGTCTGGGGTAGACCCTGGGAGTGAGCGGCTGACGCAGGGCAGAGGAGAAGAGGTGGAAAAATTGAGAGAGCAAAGGCAGGAAGGACTGTTGGGTGGATATTGATGCCACCAAGAAAGATGGCAGGAGGGATGGTGACAGCGGTGGCCAGTTAGGAGCTAAACTCGCCAAAGGATAAGGGGGAAAGTGATGGGGGTGGCAGTGACTACCACAAGGAAGTAGCGGGGCGTGGCCTGAGGGCCGGACGGACGTGAGGATTAAATGAGATGATGTGCATCCAGGGACACGCAATAGGTACTTGGTAAGTGGGACCTGCCCTTATTAGTGGAGTTTTGGTGACCAGAATATGGAACCTGGCCTGATTATAGGACGGCACTTAAGACCAGGAATGTGTCAGAAGGCCTGTGGCGTGGGGTCCGTGTGTACCCGTTTCTAGAAGCTCGTTGCCCGGTTTCTGCAGGATCCAGACACCCTGCACCAGCGAGTGGCCCCACTGGGGCCGTCAGGAGCAGCAGGGGTCAGGTCGACAGGCGGACGGGCACTGAGGCTGGGGTGCTGCAGCAGAGGGCGAGACCAAGGACACAGGCCTCACCCCGTTCCCGGGGTCCAGGGGGCCCCCGGGTGTCTAGTGCATTTCCCCAGCCAGCAGGCCCAGGCCCCTCAGGCCTGCCTCGGCTGGAGGAGCGTGGCAGGTGGCAGGTGGCGGGCAGCGTCAGTCAGTCCAGGAGCGGAGCCCCCTGGGGGTGGAGGTGCCTAGGGCAGCCCCAGCATTGCAGGGCTGGGGCCTCATGCTCAGTGGCTCAGAGCAGGTGGGGACCCTCGAGGGAGACGGGGCCCCTCTGCCCAAGTTGCAGTCTAGGGTCCAGGCCCCTTGGCCAGCTGCCTGCTGTGGGCCTGCTGTGTTGTCAGAGGCACCACACGCGAACCCTGGTTCTCTCCCCCGCTGTGTGTGTGAGCTGCGCCCGACGCCGCCCCAGCCTGAGCCTCAGTTTCTCATCTGTTAGAAGGTGTCGTGACAGCCTCACAGGCTGGGCACTCAGGAGACATTCGTGGAATGAGTGTGATGATGACGGCAAAGTGGGGTAGAAAGTGTATGTTTTTGGAAACTCGGGCCTCGTTTCTACCTGGGATTCAGTGCTCTTCATAGAAAAGCTTTCAGTAGGGGCTTCAGTTATGCTGAGTGTCAGTCCTCCCCCGACTGCTCCGGACTTGTGTCTCACGGGGCAGTTTGGGCATTCGTTCACGCCCTCACCCGTTCAGGAGCGCCTGCTCCGTGCTGGGCGGGGACAGAACTGCCAGCGATGCTGGTCTGCAGAGGGAAGTCACGGAGATCAGCTCCAGCTGCTTTCCCGGAGGGTCCCCGGAGGCCTGGCCAGGCAGGGCTGACCGGAGAGGTTGTCCTTCTGCTGAGCGAGGCTAGTGCATTTGCACCTGACCGGGCAGGGCCCTGCACACAGTAGGTGCTCAGTGATAGGATGAAGTGGGTACCACCTGGCAGATGCCCAGGAAGCCTCTCTTTCGGTCGGCGTCCAGCTCTGGCCCCACCACCGGCATCCTTCAGATTTGCCCGGGTTGGTTAGAGTGTTGCTCCTCTGGGTAGCAAGCAGCCCAGTTCACAGACCTCACTGAGGATGAGGGGATTTCAGCCATGGCCGTCTCACTGTACCTGTCACAGACCACGTCGTTAGCCTGTCCAGGCTGCGGCTGTGACTCTGGCTGGTCCTAGATCTGGAAACTAAGTGTCTTCATCACATATACTCCCCACTCCCCCCACAGGACAGCACCTAATGCTGGGCCCAAAGGCTCTGACGAGAAGTGGAGGCGGGGTGCCCCTGGGGCTGGGGGAGCCCTGTGGGCCGAGGGGCACACACGGTCCCCTCAGCACGCTTCCCACTGGCTGTGCTCCAGGGGCGGGAATAAGGGACAACTCCACTTACCATCGGTATAAATCCCACAATCAGGAAAATTGCTTCAATTGCTAAAAAACGCTGGTGGAAAAGTCCATTTATTTTTCATTTTTCTCGTGCACTTGCCACCCCGGTGCATGAATCACTGTCGGTATGTAGATTAAATTTATACCCCCGTTATCTTTCATGTCTCTGGGGCCCTGGTGTCAACTGGGTTTCTGGTTACTGAAAGCCACGGTCTGCTTGGTGGGGGTGAGGGCTGTGGCCCTCTCTGTGGGCGAGGCTGCTGAGGGGTCTCCACGCTCTCCTGGGGTCTCCCCTGAGCCCCTCCCACTGCAGTCTCCCATCCCCCACCCCCAGTTTTGGTCACAAGATAGGGCTTGCTCTTCTGGGAAACTCCAGTTCCTCTCTGGAGCTGCTTCTGCTCCCGCGTTTGCAGCAAAGGGTTTGGGTACCCCAGATTTGGGGTAGATTGTGGGGGGAGGGGGTGCTGCAGCGAGCACGATGAAGGCATTGTTTCGTTTTGAACACCTGCTTCAGCATTGCTCTGGACCATGTACGAAAACTACAGACATTTTGAAAACACACTCGAGTAGCACATGTGCGAGCTTCCTCTCTCTTTGTCGCACACTCACACACACTGACACACACTGGCACAGGCTAGAGCTTTGATGCAGGTAACGTGGTTAGACAGCAGTGGCCGAAGAAGCGCGGTTCTCGCCTGTGTCCTGGAAGGTACAGACTCTTCTAGAACTGACAGTGTACTTTGCTCTCCATCCTCACACGTCCTCCAGCCCTCTCCATGTACGACCTCCACAAGCACGGCTCTTCACTCACTGATTTACTGATTCGACAAACATGAACTCTACTTTTCTGGGTCCCGGATCCCTTTGAGACTCTATGGAAAGCCCAGGCCCCCATCCTGATACACAATTTTGAACCCCTTGGGGGTGCTTTAGAGTCTGTCCTGTGCCTCAGGCTGAGAACGCTTGCTGTAAGGAGGTCTGCTCCCTGCACCCCACCCCCTCCCCAAACCAGGAGCCACCTCAGGAGTTCAGAAGTCGGGGGTCCTTCCAAGCCAAACCCCTCAACCCCTCACACCCCCACACACCCTTCTCAGATCTCAGCTCAGAAGAGCGGTCCCCTGGGCCCTCCTCCTGGCTCTTTTGGGGTTACCCATCTAGACTTAGAGATCCCCCCCCCCGACGTCTCTCTGTGGCACCACGTCCCTGGGAGAGAGAGCTTCTGAAGCCACTGCTGGCCACGCCCGTTGCAGCCCCCCAGCAGCCCCCCAGCAGCCCCCCAGCAGGTATCTTTACTGCATAAGAGACCCATCATTCTGCATTAATCTGGGATTCATCATGATAGCATGACCATAATTAATTTATTTGGTATTAATGTGGATGAAATATGTACTGTCCTTTCAGGGGAAATCAGGCTGCCTATAAGCATTAGTTAAAAGGACCATTAAAATCAAACCTTCCCCAGATCCATTAGGCGAAGTCTTTCATCCTGAGGAAGATAAAGTTGTGCTGTGTGAAATGTCATGAATAATTAGGTTGATTGCTGTTTTAAACTCTGCCCCTGTCTCCCCGGCCCCTCCCGCCTCCCTCCCGAAGTGGGGGAGGCTTACCTGCGGCAGAGCACCCCGCTTCCTCGCCCGTGTCCTCGCTGGCCCCAGATTTCCCCACCGGCCTCTGCGGCTGCTGGTGTGGCTCTGCGTCTACGGCCGGAATGGGGGAAGGAGCGTAAATGGCCCCACGGACTCTGCTTTCAAGGTGTCTCCTTCTCCTCTGCTGTGACCTTGGCCCAGGGTGGCCGTGGGCGCCTTCCTCTTGCCTCCCTGCTGGTCCAGAGGGGTGTAGGCCAGGGAGGGGGCTGAGGCGGCATTTTCCAAACAGGTCTGCAGACTCCCCACCCTGAACGGTGCAGGGACATGAGAATTCAGATTCTTAGGCCCACCCGGACTCCACATCTCAGAGGCCTGGCTTGGGAAGCGGGTGGAGGCTGGCGTGGGGGCCTTGGCGTCTGCCAGGTGGAGGGGAGAGGCAGGAGGAGCCCTCAGGAGAGTGCCGGCCTGCGGCCCAGGCGTGCTTTCTCCAGGGCTGCAGGGTGGACACTGGCGTGTGCCACCTCCCGGCCACACAGGCGCCTCCGGGGAGGTTTCGCTGGCTGCTCTGTGCACAGCAGCTCACGGGCTCAAGCAGTCACCCTGTGGGCCGGTCACCCTGTGGGCCGGTCCCCCTGTGGGCCGGTCCCCTAGGCCTCGCCATTGTGTTGGAGAAACCAGGAGGCGGAGGGTGCGACTGCGTGTTCAGAGGGGGCTCGGATGCTCCTCGGGCCCCGGGTGAACTGATGGGTGTTCGCCGGGCAGTTTGGAGCCTGGGGCATCCTGTCAGCCTTGGAAAAGGCACTGAAACTAGTTCTGACCTGGCCCTTTCATTCTGTGGTTAAAGCATTGTGGCCGGTTGGAGGTAGTGGGACGAGATGGTAGGAACTGGGTGGCCCAGGGGTCCATGTCCGTGGACACCCTGGAGTGGCAGGGTCGATGGGACGTGGCGGTGGGGGGAGCTGGACCCGCCCCCCGCGCCCTAACCCTTTCCTGCTGCCTCGGCAGGCGCTTCGGCACGAAATGCACGGCCTGCCAGCAGGGCATCCCCCCGACCCAGGTGGTCCGCAAGGCGCAGGACTTCGTCTACCACCTGCACTGCTTCGCCTGCATCATCTGCAGCCGGCAGCTGGCCACGGGCGACGAGTTCTACCTCATGGAGGACGGGCGGCTGGTGTGCAAGGAGGACTACGAGACGGCCAAGCAGAACGGTAACCGGCGTGTCCCCGGCGTCCCTCCCCCAGGCCTGCTCTCAGGCCGTGCCCACGGCCGGGGGTGTGCTTCTGCCCGAGGCTCTCAGAGCCCTGTTCACACCTGCCTGAGGCTCGTCCCCAGATTGCCACAGGGAGAGTTCGTTCTCAACGGCCCCCGACCTGTTAGCACTTGCTGGCGTCTCTGAAGCTTTAGTCTCATTTGGCTGCGGAGAGCTTGCTGTCTTCCACACCAGCTGGTGGGCTCGGGAGCAGCCAGCGGCCTGGTCCTGGCTCCTCGGCGGCTCCGTGTGTGGGGCGGGGCTGGGAGGGCGCTCTGTCTGCGTGGACACTTGGGCACCCGCTCCCCACCTCACACGCTTCAGACAGCAGGAGCCCCAGCACTGGCCTGTTTCCTCCTGGAAAGGACAGCTCGGATTTCCGTTGTGTTCTCTGTCCCCTCTCAGGCTTCTAGAGGGTGGGGGCTTAGGGGTGATGACTCCTGGTGTCCCCGAAGCCCCTGATGTGGGAGCTAGTGCTCAGCCAGTCTCCACATGCGGGGCGACTCCAGTGCCACCATGACTCCCACCCACCCCCGCCCTTCCCCCAGCCACCTCGGGGCCCAGGTGTGCAGCAGAAGCCCCGGCTGAGCCTGAGGCCGGGCCCCTGCGTGTCACAGCCACACCCGGAAAACCTGCCTTCAGTGGGCAGCCGGGCGGCAGCTGCTCCTGCCCTCTCAGGCCAAGTTCACTGGCAGCCCTGAGTCTTGCAGGGCCCTTCCAGGCTTGGACCCCCATGCTCCCCTCAGGAACGCCACATGTGACTCCCGCACTCGCAGCCGTGTCCACAGCAGGGGCGCCTGCCACGGCCCAGAGTCTGGCATTTGTTCAAACCCAACCTGGGGCTCTCAGATGCACAAACCCACAAAATGTCAGGGTTGTTCGGCCTGGACTAGAATTTTTATGAATGCCGGGCGTTCCCGTGGAAAGCAGCTCTCTCTGGGCTTGAAAGGAAAGGCAAAAGCAACCACTTCATGTGTCTCCTTCCAGCTCTTTCCTGGACGCACACACATACGACGCATAGATCTGATCCATACGTGGAGAAATCGGTTTCTTGCGTGATAAATGCAGTTTAAAATAAACGGTTTGTGGTGATGAGGAGGCAGAGGGGTACCATAGGGGCCCTTTGGGGGGGGGCCAGCAGGGGCCCAGCATGGCTTTGGGAGGGCTCCTGTTTCCCCGCCTCCCCCAGGATGTTCGGGCCTCCAGTCTGTCTTCTCCTCCTTCCGGGGCCTTCCAGGCCCCTTTCCAGGCTCTCTGCCTTAATGTGTTTATCTGCTCTGGTTCCTTAAAACTCACTTGATGCCTTTGCTTTGGAGACAATTATGATGTCACAAAAGATTAGGGAGTCTTGTCAGGGAGAAGCCATCAAAGCGGAGGGACTTGGAGATCCCAGGCTGCCTTTGGGACTGTGATGCCCTTCACCGGAGACACTGAGAATGAGCCACCTCCCCCGGGGCTGGTGGCTGCTGCTTGTTGTCAGAGCCCACGAGCACCCACAGCCTGTTGTCCACAGCTGCTGTGGAAGGTTCCGGAGGAGGGGAGACTAGCCGGGGAGGCAGGAGTTCCGCAGTGGGGCTAACATTTTTATCTAGGATTATTTGCACCTTAGCAGACCTCATAGGACGACGACAAGACACTGGAGTTAGCCTCAGGCCTGGTGGGCAACTCTGCTCCGTCACTCGCTAAGTCAGGGGTCCCTTGGCAAGCTGTGTAACTGGTGGAGCCTTGGCTTCTCGGCTCTCTATGGGGAATGATAGCACCTGCCACTCAGGGCTGTTTCTGAGGCTTAACTAAAATAACGCTGGAGGAGGAACGGGACGTTAAATGAAGCTGAGACCATCGTGGAACAGAAATGCAAACGGAGGAGGGAACTGCTTTAGGCTTTCAAGTAGCTGACGGTTACACCACAGTCTTTCCGATGCTGCTTCTGTTTCCTGTGGTCAGCAAGGCAGGGGCCACTCCACCCTGTGAAATCTGGGTGATGCTTAGTGCAGGGGACGTTTGTCTGCTGTGGGCCATTTGGCTCTATGTTTTAATTCCTCCCTGCTAATCTAAACCCTCTCTCAGGCTTATGGTTCCCTCCCTTGTGCCACACAAAGGATCTCATACCTGCCGCTTGCACCTTAGTGTGAGTGATTTTGTTCATTTGTGACATCTCCCTGGATATTTGCATTTCCAATATTAGGAGGTTACATTTTATGCCGGGGACAAGTGCTAGGAGACCCAGCATAACTCAAAAACGAACCTATTTTAAGAAGAATTTTCCCACAGGAGCTAATGTAAAACGTAGGAGGGGGATGTGGTCGGGGGGCACATAAATCCATAAGCGGTGACACGTATCTTTGCCTTAATGCTACTTTTTATTTTCTCAGCACTGTCTCTGCTACCTCGCGGAATGCTCTCTCCTAAATTAACAGCCTAGGGGATCGTGTCTCGCGTGGCCTTCCTCGGAGCGTTTTATCGCATTTCACTTCCGCACCAAAGTTATTGATTTTTCGGGTACATTTTTCAGCACAAGCGCAGCCACCACTACTTAATGAATACTTGGATGACATTGTTATAGGGTATAAAGAAAATTTTGAATTATAATAACGGCGAATGTTAAAATAACATCATCACAATCCCCATAATCACAAGAAGAAAGTCCTGTGCAGGTAGACAGCGGGGCAAGAAGCAATGGGCCACCGACCCAGGATGACAGGGGTATATCCTAGTGGCACCGCCACCTGGCTTTGGTGACAACAATTTCTAATTCACTAGGCCAACCTATTTTGTTGTTAAGTGATTCTTGGTGAATTAAAAAAAATTTTGTTGGTGGTTTTATTATTTCAAATTTTGTATATAAAGACTATATGGGTATTTTTAAAGTGCACTGTTTCATATTTGCACCAAATGCTGTCATGCTGTTCCCTCTGCAAATACGGGCAGAAGGACTGATTTCTTAAGACAGAACTTTGGAGGTTTTCCTTAGTGTCTGCCACAGCGGCTCTGGACCTCTTCCTCCTTGGATTCTGGATTCCAGGGAGGGGATGTGGGGCAGGGGTTTGAGGATGACACAGCTCTGCTGAAGAAAAAAAGAAAAAAAAACAGCCCAAGGAAAAGAGAGCACTTGGGACCTCTCCCTTATCTGCTGTGGGCATTGCCCCAGGCTTCAGAGGGTTGACCTAATGTGCCCGCTCAACAAGAACCCAGGCTGACTCTTAGGAAAATCTTTTAGAACCGTCGTGAGCATTGTGAGCTTAGGTCAAAACCAGGCACATAGTAGGCACTTAATAAATTTTGGCCGTTATTGTTCCTGAGAGAGAGTTTCCTTGAATGGAAGGAAGGAAAAAGGAGAGGAAGTTGGGGATGTAGCAGAGACATTTTCAAGGTCAGACACTGGAGGGAACACAAAGAGCCCCGAGGGCCAGAAACGGAGACGCTGACTTTACCCTCTGTGGACCCGTATTTTCCAAAAAATTTTGAGTATGATCCATAGTAAGAAACTCATTCGATCCCATTCTACCCCTCCCCACCCCATCCCATTCATACTGTTTCCTCTAAAGTTTCTGATCCACTAAATGGACTTTACAAGCTGGTAGTGGGTTCTGGCCCATAATTTATGAACATTTGGTAAGTGACTGGTGAATGCACAGGCCACCCGTGCTGTAAGCCCAGGGAGCCTGTGGCAAAGGGCAGGCGGCTCTGGGACCTGGTGGGACCCTGGGAAAGGGAGGCTCCTGCCTGGGGGAGGGGCAGACAAGACCCAGACTTCAGTCTGGCTGATTCACCTGCACATCACAGCCCCGGGGAGGACTCACGAGGATGCCAACCAGAGCATTAGTCACGACGGGAATGTGACTTCAGTCTGCCGAGAGCCCCTGTGTTGGCTGGGCTGCCAGGGGGCAGGAGAGGCAGAAAGCCGAGGGAGGGAAGGGGGGTGGCATCCTCACTTTCCAGTGACTGGGGAAGCCACACCGTGTGGGATTGGGCCCCATGGGGCTTGGGACCACTCCCCTCTGACGTTCCTCGTTCCCACGTCCCCACGGCTCTGCCCACATCCCCACGGCTCTGCCCACGGCAGGCAAGATTACATGAGGAGAGGACGCAGGCGGATGAGACCCAGTGGCTTCAGATGGGCCCAACCGAGTGAGAGGGGGTTTTTGTTGCAGATGACTCAGAGGCCGGCGCCAAGCGGCCCCGGACCACCATCACCGCCAAGCAGCTGGAGACCTTAAAGAACGCCTACAAGAACTCCCCCAAGCCCGCCCGGCACGTGAGGGAGCAGCTTTCCTCGGAGACGGGCCTGGACATGAGGGTCGTACAGGTGGGGCACCGGCGACCCCGGCCCCCAGGACCCCTTTGCCATCTGGGACCCTGGGCACCGTGTCACCCCTTCTGGGCCCAGGGCCAGGGGCAGGGATGGAGGGTCCTGGGCTGTGCCCTCTACACGAGGGGGCTGAGGGAGTGGTGAACACAGGGCCACCTCATCCCTCATCCCTCATCCCCTGCATCACTGATCCCCTAGGGGCGGGGCTCAGGGTCATGACCCTGGCTAGGGGACAGCGGTTTCTGAGGCACAGGTACATCAGGGCGTCAATCCCGACTCCAGCTACCTGTCTTGGGGATCCTGGGGGCTGTGGATTCACGGTTGGGTGGGCACCCCTCCAAATGTGTCGTGTCCCTTCTGCCCGTGTGGCAGGTCTGGTTTCAGAACAGACGGGCCAAGGAGAAGCGCCTGAAGAAGGACGCGGGGCGGCACCGCTGGGGGCAGTTCTATAAGAGCGTCAAGAGGAGCCGGGGCGGCAGCAAGCAGGAGAAGGAGAGCTCGGCGGAGGACTGCGGGGTGAGCGACAGCGAGCTGAGCTTCCGAGGTGAGCGGCGCTGGAGGCGCGGGGGCGCAGCATCCCTTGCCGCCCGGGAGGGATCCACCGCCTCCTGAACACAGGCTTGCTGGGGGCACGCGGTAGTGGCCCTTTAAGACGGGGCAAGGAGCAGAAAACAAGGGCGCTCTGAGGCTGAGGCGGGGGCGGGGTTCCCTGGTACCCCCGGGCCCTCCTTTCCTGCCGCCTGGGGCTCCCTCACCAGCCTGGCAGCTGTGAACCGAGCTGGGTCTCATCCTGTGCCCCGCCCCCTTCTGCATTTCTCCCTTCTGGGGGCCCCTGGCCTCCGTCCTCTGATCCCCACCCCGGAGTGATCCCGTTGTCCTCCCCCGGTGCTGGGGCGGACATGCTCAGCAGGCCCTTTGCCCCGCGAAGCCAGCCAGTACTGTGAGTGCACGCGAGCCGGGGCTGGCCTCGCGTCGGAGTCCCTTCCCCGACCGTGCACCGCGCCCTTCATCCTGCCCAAGCCTAGGCTTTGCCGCATGCGCTGCATTCAAACTGGTGCATCAGCAGAGCCCGGACGCCTGCCTGCCTTGGGTCCTTAGCTAGTCTGCAGACAGCCACGACTGTTCTCCTGTCCTGAGTCCTCAGACGGGGACGATCTCCTGCTGGGAGCCAGAGGAGAGTGCTGAGCCCGGCTCAGAAATCGGGTTTCCCCGTGGCCTCTCTGTCAGATGGAGGCCTTCTCTTGAGCCTCCGTTTCCACATGGATAAATGGGGAGCAACCACGTTCTTGCCCGTCTCCCAGTGTTGTGGGGATCAACGAACACAACCGACTCTGGATGTGTTTGTGGACACACTTGGAAGACACCATTTTCCCCACGGGGAGCCTGTGGCTCCTACAGAGTCTGGTCCTGTGGGGTCACAGGCACTGGCAGAATTATGGCCAAATTATGGCCATTTTACAACAGAGCGGAGCCTTCGTCTTAAAGGGCGTGAGCTCCCCTCCCCCCTCACTTTCATGGGTGGCATGAGGGCGGCCAAGGGCCGGCTGTCAGGAGGGATGGGTGTTGAGTCTAGTCTGGGGGCAGGTGGCTGGAGAGGGATTGGTGCCCAGGCTCAGGTGGGGACAGAAAAGTCCGTGGGGCAGAGGATGGTGCCAGGAGCCTGACGCCTGGTAGGACTGCGGCTCAGCCTTGAGGCCTGTCTCACGGAGCCCCAGGGCCCTGGGGCCCTGGGGTGGGTCCAGAAGGGCCCTACGCTCACCTTCCAGGCCCCTTGGTGGGTTGGGAATGCCACTCCATCTCACCCGGGCTGCTGAAATCAGCATCTGGAACCACTGGGTTGCCCAGTCTTGTTTTGTAGTTCCCTTCTGTTGGGTGCAGGTGGGTCCCCAGGTGACATAGCCTTGGTCTCTCGGGTAATTATATAATCCTTTATTTCTTAAGACGGAGACTGCCTGCCTCTGTCGGAGAGATGACTTTTTCCAGGTGGCCAAGCTTCCCTTAGATCCATCTCCTTAAAGCATTTCTCTAAGAAACAAGAAGGTCCATTTGCCTTAATCAAGTCAACACTGTCCCCAGCGAAAGGGCTTATTGTATGGAGAAACCCAGTCCTGTGCTGTCGGATCCCTTTTCCAGGTGGACCAGAAGGGTTTTGTACACGTGTTAATAGTGGTCTTCAGCTGCCCTTACCATACGGGGCTGTGTGTTTCCCAACCAACTAGATCAAGCACTTTACTCAGCCTGAAAGCTTGCTGATGGAATCTTGTTAGGGTGTAGTTTCCATTCGAGACGCGAGGCATTCATCGTCCTCAGTGTCACCAGGGGAACAGGGGACCAACAAGCTCACCGAACCCTGCCCAGCCTTCCGGGTCCTGCAGGTGCTTCTCCTGTGTGTGTTTCTGTCTTGACGTGGGTGGTCCCCTGGGTAGCAGGCTGACTTGGCAGCGAGGCCCCCCTGGCTGTGTGTGTTCCTAGGTTGTGAGGAACAGGGCACCATGGGAACCCCAGCGGCTGACAATACATCTCCGTTCTTTTGTCCACAGAGGATCAGATTCTCTCAGAACTTGGCCACACCAATAGGATTTATGGCAACGTGGGGGACGTTACGGGCGGACAGTTAATGAACGGGAGCTTCTCCATGGACGGGACAGGACAGTCCTATCAGGACCTGAGGGACGGGAGCCCCTATGGAATCCCGCAGTCTCCATCCTCCATATCGTCCCTGCCGTCCCACGCTCCCCTGCTCAGTGGGCTGGATTACACGGTGGACAGTAACGTGGGCATCGCTGCTCATGCAGCGCAGGGGGTGAGCCAGACGCTGAGAGCCATGGCCGGGGGACCCACCTCCGACATCTCCACAGGAAGCAGTGTAGGCTACCCTGACTTTCCAACCAGCCCAGCCTCTTGGCTCGACGAAATGGATCATCCTCCTTTTTAAACATCTCTCCTCCCCCACCTTACCTGTCCTTCTGGCTTGAGAGAATATCTTCAAGGATCGAAAGAGACTTTTGCCTTTTTAGGATCAGAAGTGCACCAATGTGAATTTCCGTTATTTTCAATGGAAGTCCTCCGCCGGTCCCTAGGAGGCCACCGGGCTGGGGCGCTGTTTTCCCAGGGAGCGCTCGGGTGCTGGCTTGTTGGCTTCCCCCCGCCCTGCTTACAGGCTTTGGCTGCTCAGTGCTTGGGAGCACGTGGCGACTGCGTGAGGCCACCTTGGCCGTTGGGAACTCTGCCTCAGCTCGTGTGTCTCGTGAGACGCCTCCCCAACCAGTGCTCTCGCCAGAAACGGAGATTCCTGAGGCTGAGGCACCCCTAAGCATAATAAAAGTGACTTCTGGACCACCTTTAAGGAACCCTAATTTTCAAAATAAAAAAAAAAAAACAAAATGTCACTTATTAAAGGTCTGTGGGAACTTTGGTGACCACAGAGAGATTGACATTGAAATATGCCCCCTTTTGCTTCTGCTGTGAAAAATATGACTTCTTCCCTCCCCAGAAGTACAAGCCAGAGAATAGTTGTCAGTTTGGGTTTGTGAGATATCCCATCCCTGTCACTGAATCGATCCCTGATGGCAAGAAGTGGTTTTCATTGCAGGTGACTCTGAGGCTGGAGCTGAGTGGCCTTGGACCATCCCAGCGAGTGCCCGACGAGGCCCCTTGGAGCACAATGTGCCTTTTTAATCTGCTTGTGTCACTTATTCCACGAGACAGGCTGCGGGTTACGAAACGATCAGAGCTAAAATACGGAGAGGACAGAACGACAATCAGTGAAAACATTTGCAGACCCATTTGGATTCCAAACGTGCAGTCCGTTTAGCCAAACCAGCGGGGGCCAGTCTCCCAGAGTCCCCCCTCCTTGTAGGGTGAAGTGCTCTCGTGAGTTTGCTTTGAGCGACTTGATTTAGATGAGTTCGCGAGTCCACCCCCACCTGCCGCCGACCCTCCCCAGCCCCTTAGACACGAGCGCGGCCTCTGCTGGGCAGCTGTCCTCCGCTGGAGGAGCCTTCTCTCTTCCGGGTACTAGCAACGCTCTCTGGCCCATCTTGTTGGGAGGAATCGTTAGGGGCAGCCCTAGAGTCGTCGGTGGTCCTTGGGCTGCTTCTCTCCGGGTTTCTGGGCTGCTGGCTGGAACACGCCTTGTGCGGTGAGGGGAAGCTCTCAGGCCCGTGGCGGTGCAGACTCTCCGCCTGCGGGTCTGCAGCAGCCCACACTGCCGAGCCTGCGGCAGGGGCAAGGGCAAGGGCAAGGGCAAGGGCAAGGCCAGCCCCTGCTCTGTGAGCTGCCGCCCCGTGACGGGCTGCACTTCTGGGGGAAATACCGTTGTAAATGGTGCCACAGCTCCGACTTTCCCACCACCCACGTGCCCGTCACGACGGTCTCCACGGGCACGGCGGCACTTGGCCAGGTGGGAGTTTCCAGCCCCCCTGGGAAATGATGGTCTGCTTCTCCCGGCCTCCCATTTTCTTAAACAAGAGCAGCAGAGTAGGCAAGGGGAAGAAGGCAATTCCTTTCTTTCACGTGACGTGTTGGGGCCCAGGACGCTAAGGACCCTTTCTTCTGTGTGTGTCACCTGTTGAGGACCACAGATTTAGGTGTGCGGTAGGCAGACTCAAGGAAGAAATAAACACTTCCTCTTTGGCTGCTGCGTCTTCTATAAATGCCTTCCCAGGGCTAAACTAAGGTCAGTTACGCTTCTTTAAAACATACAGTTTGTACATTCCTGGGATCAGCCTCCAGGCAACTATTTTTTCGGATCGATTTCGTGGTGCACCTTTACTTTTGGACGTGCTGCAGTGGTTGTGGCTTTTGCCTGGGGACTCTGCACACACAGGCTCTCTTCCCGAGGTTCCAGGGGTAGGGATGATGGAGTGTGAAGCTGAGACAGGTCTGTGATGCTGGGGATTCCCAATGATGTGGGCAGTGGGGCTGGGGGTGGAGACACAGTGCGGGAAGCCGGGTGGAAGAGAGGCCAGCACCACTGTCTTCTGGGAGAGCAGAGTCTCACACACAGTGTTCTTAGCGGGGTGCTCACAGTGTGGGGGAGACAGGTGTGCCGGGCATTGAGCCAGGTAAAGCCCATCCACCCAGACCACTGCTACAGCCTGAGTACTGGCCTCGTATCTCACGGGGTCTCAGAGGCACTTGCTACTTTTGGTGACTGTAACATGGGGAGAGCAGACGCCTTAGAGGGGCACGTCCCCTCTGTCTGGCTCTGCTTTTGAAGCTCAGTTGGCCAAATTTTGTTTTTGTCTGCAAGTTCCTCATGCTCACTCCCTGGTGCCGTGGCGGAGAGTGCGAGGCCCACCTCCATTGTACTCACAGGGCGCAGGTCTCGTGAGGCGCTCAGTGAGCAGTGCCGTTGATGCTGGTGGGAGCTTCTCGGTGTTGGTGGAGCTGGCAGACTGAGAGAGCACTGGCCACAAAGCCAGGCGAGCTTTGAGTTAAGCTCCCCAGGGCCACCTCCTCAGACTGCGGTAAATACTGGTGCCCCTTTTAGAAGCACAGCCACGATAGGTCTCAGGCTGTGAGTGGATCTCCTTGCAAGTGGGGTTGGCAATGAGCCACGTGTGCCACCCGTGAGCCACTGTGTGCCAAGACCGTTGCCTGGCTCCTATGTGGCTCAGAGATGGAGAAGGCAGAATGGTGTCTCGAGAGCCTCTTCCAGGCGTGGCTCTGTTGCTCAGTCATCTGTCACTGAGGTGTGAGCTGTTATGTGGGAGCCGTTTCCCCTCTTGCTAAAATGACACAACAAACTCCACAATGAAACGAGACCTTCTAGAGCCATTTCCATTGTCTGACCCTGTCTTGGGCTCTAAGAGAGGAATTAACTAGCAGTGTTTCTCTGCAGTGCCTGGCTGGGAGACCCGGGGGTAGCAGGCTTCTGAATCTAGGAGCAAGTTAATCGTTAAAAAACCAACACCACCCACGTTTCCAGGGATAACGGGTATGAGCGAAAATGGGACCCCACAGAGCTATGGAAGAATCTCTAGTTCCTGAAAAGTGATACAACCACAGAGGAAACACCAAACGCAGGCGCTAAGCTGGCCCACGGGACGGGGTAAATCGCGTGGTTGGGATGCCTGGTCCTGGCCCTTTCAAGCACTTGCTGTGCGACCTGAGGCAAACTTCTTTCTGTCTCTGTGCTTTTCTCTCTCTTGCCTCATCAGATAGTTATGAATATAATGTAAAGTGAGCATCAACTCACATTGATACCATGATTCCTGCAGACTAATACAGGGAAACTAATGTCAGGGAAAGAGGACAGAATTAAGACATAAGATGAACATTTGGCACTGTCTTTAAAAGTGATTTTTTTTTTTTTTTTGCAAATGTAAAACATGAGATCTAATAAGATAATCGGGGCCATTAGATCTTCATAATTAGGTTCGCTTTGCAAGAAGTATAAGTAATCTGTAGACTAAAAGACACGGCCATCTCGGAAGCTCGGCCTGGTCACTTAGAGATCGCTGCCTGCTTACAGGAGGGGGTTGGTTGGAGGCTTCGGCTGAGCAAGAGCCGCCTGCTGTCGGGCCCTCACGCTCTCGCACGCCACTGCTGACGGCCGGGCTAGAACCATGGGCATAACGACGACACCGCCTCAGCCAGCAGGGTCTGGAAGGACTGAGGCGGCTCATTTTTAAACATTGCACTTTAAAAATTGGAAACCGTGAGATGAAGAAAAATTCAATTAAGCGGAAATGAGTTTTGTTTTATTGCCTGCTGCTGAAGGGCTCTGGGCATGCTGAAAGCTAAATAAAAAAAGCACATCACTGGCTCTCTCTTTCTTGGATTGGTCCATTGGCCCTCTTGGCAGCAGTTGCTCCAACTGCTCTGACAGGGTGACTGGAGCCAAAAAGAGAGAGCGCAGCAAAATCGTCCCACCCACGCTCCGTTTGGTAGGCCCACACTGAAAGCACAGTTTCATGCTGCTAGCTCTGGCGAGCGGACAGCTGCAGGTCTGGGAGGTGCGCCAGGGGTGCCTCTGCTTAGGGAGGCGGAGCACAGGTGGACAGAGAAGGACACCCCCACTCTCATCGGCTGCCCACCTGGAGACAGGAAGCCTTGGTACTCGCCCCCTTGAGGACTGTGTCCAGCCAGACAGGCGGGTTCGGGGCCGCAGGGCCTCAGATGCTGCCCTCGACTTGCGTTCAGACCTCAAAGCCCCAGATCCCCTCCACTCTGGCTTGTCGCCCTCACCCTTCACGGTGTAAATTTTGTACAGTTCAAAAGAAATGAAGTCTCATTTCCTGGAGAGGGGGGAAAGAAAGAAAAGGACCCACCCATCCTTATTTATTGCCATGTGACTTTGGAACACAGAAGCTGGTGCGTTTGTCCGTGTATGCCTCCTGTGTGTTGGCATGAGATGTGTATGGTAAAGCTATGTCAAATAAATATGGACATTCTTTAGAAGCTGATGCGTCTCGCTTTTCATTTGGTTTTTCTGGAAGTTTTTTTCTCTGGACCTAAATCGAATAAAAAGCTGTGCTGACATGGGACCCTTTCATCACAAGAAGAAAACCCAAAATACAGCTCTGAATGCCAGAGTGAGTTACAGCCGTAAGTACCAGAACTTCTCAATGAAGGGCTGGGTAGAGGAAGTTACCCCATTTTTCTTATAGCGATTTTGGGGGGCCCAATCCTCTGCTCCTAGACTCGGGATGGGCAGAGAAGACTGCTGACCACATGCTTTTCAGTTATTCCTTGTCCTCACTTACACATTTTCTCCCTAGAGCAAGTATGTACAAGTGTCTATATCTGGGTGAGCGGTGGCCAGAGGGACAGACACCTCATCAGTCACCTGGGCTCTTGGGCAAGCTTTTCTAGGAAAACGTCTTTTCAGACTTATTTCTCTGCAGGAGGCTCTGTGGGTGTGCAGGGCCCGAAGCTTAGCTGGAATGGAAAGAGCCACAGAGATTCTCTCATTTAAAAAAAAAAAAAAAAGTTATAGCCTTTCTTTAGAGCTGGAGTCCCATCTAGGAAAAACTGAGGGTGCTTATTTCATTAGTGATCAGTTTTGCCTGGCTGAAGAGGGAATCCAAACAGGTGCAGTTTATGGCCATGCCACCCTGAACAAGCCAGATCCTGTCTGGTCTCGGAAGCTAAGCAGGGTCGGGCCTGGTTAGTACTTGGAAGGGAGACCACCTAGGAAGACCAGGTGCTGTAGTTGTAATAAGTAAATAAGTAAGTTAAATATAAACAAACAGAGTTGTGCTGTCCAATAAGGTAGCTGCTAGCCACATGTGGCTATTTAAATTTAAATTGATCGACGTTAAATAAAACTAAAAGTTTAGTTCCTCACACTAGCCATATTTCAAGGGCTCCGTGTCTACATGTGGCTAGTGGCTGCTGTATTTGGACACACAGCTTTAAGACATTTCTACCACTGCAGAAAGTTCTGCTGGACAGTGCTGGCAGAGTCTGGCTCAGGAGAACGGGCAGAGAAGACTCCTCCATCGCCTGTGTAGCCGCTCGTTACGCCGGAGCGCTTGGTGACGTATTCCCAGACTCCTTTGGCAGTGGTAATGACAGCTCCTCTGCTCTCATATCCTGTGTGTGGCACTGCACACGAGAAGGACTTGTTTAGGTACAGAGCACGAGGCAGGGCTCTGGCCTCTGAGTTCTCCATCAAATGCTGCCACCAGGTTGTTGGGACGCTACCTAAGTCCTAGACACACTTTGTGCCCCGCAGTCTGCCCAGGCAAACAGGAAAGACAGCACCTCGGGGCAGGACCGCCAGTGGGTTCTTGGAGGGCTGAAAGGTCTTTCAGTGGACATCCAAGCCTCTGCTACTTCGGGAGGGGATTTATGGTCCTTTTCCAAATCATCTCCTGTGATGGATACTATACTAGTGCTGGGCTATGTACTGAGGAAGGCCGGGGATGAGAGAGACCTCGCGAGGTGCAAGGGAGGGTGAAGAAGAGGGCGTCAGATGGGCGTGCGTTGCTGTTGGAGGAACACAGCAGGTGATGTCCACGAGGACTGTTTCTTCTTCTTGAGCTCAGTCCCTTGGGTGGTTGTTAGGGAAATTCGCCAAGTGTCTACGAAGGGCTCGGTTGCTACTAAATTTAATTACTCATCTGAGTACTCCTAAGGCATTAATAATTGGGCCCGAGGATTCTGCCAGTGCATGCAGTATATAACCATGCCTTTCGTCTTTCATTCTCAAACCCCTTATCACCCTCCTTTCTATATCGAGTCTTTGCTTTCAATACATTAGCAGTTGTTTTAAGCATATCAGGCTGATAATTCATTGGACCGTTTCCACTCTGTGCTCTGTCACACCACAATGCCCCACCACAGGGCTCATCTAGCAACGTTTTGGAATCCTCAAATGAGTTCTCGGCTCACGGAGAAGGGAGAGGATCTGGTTCTTCTTTCTGGTCTGGTCCCTGCAGACCGGCTCCTGAGCATGTGGTTCCGTTTCTGACAGTGGCTTTTCAAAAGGACAGCTGCTTTAAGAGGAATAAAGGAAACAAATCGTTGGCCAGAAAGAATGAAATATGACACAAACTCGGGAGAACGGATGGAGGCTCACCAGTCGGTGGGCACTGCTCTCTGAGCCTTCCTTCTCCTTGGGCCCAGAATTCTACTCCGCTACGATCAAAAAAAGGAGTAAAAAGAGATCAACAGCAAGTCAGTGTATTTTAAATTTTAACCAGTTACCCAACTAGAAGTAAAATCATGAGAGGCAATGTCATAGTTTAAAAATTGTCTGTGACAGTATAAACAGAAACTTGTCGCATCCCTTTGCCGTAGCTCCTTGGGAGAATGCTATTTCAGAGAATGCTGTTTTGTCACCTGGAACCCCCCATGCACTTCCTTGGCGCATCCTCTCCTGGCTGTGCCACGAGCGGTGGGGCTCTGGCTGGGTGTCCATGTACCTGCTGGGGTCATGGCTGCCTCAGGGAAGTAAGCAATGGTTACTGCTGGTGAGGAAATACTGGGTTAGGAGGGGAAAAAAACCCAATGTTTATCAAATGAGGCCAAATCCTTATGAGGGAACTTTTATTATCATCCTTGTAAAAGAAATAATAAAAAGAGCCCATCCAAACTCTTAAATAAAGCTCTTCTAAACCACCAGGTCCTGCCCTAGGAGAGGACAGCACGTCCTTTCAGAGAAAGCGGGCCTGGGCTTTTGATTGTGACATCTCCTCTCTATGACTTTTTCATTCATTTTTCTTCTCTTGTTTTTGTCCAATGTGATTTCCAGACTTTCCTTCAGAATCTTTGGTGAGTCTTCCTTCGGCCCTCTCCGCTGCTAAACACAAACCCTGAATTTCGGTGTTATTAAATGGGGTGTTATCGCGCAGTTAAATGAACAAGTCCCGGGCGGTCCCCGACAGCATGCTTGCTTTCCGTCTTCATGGAAGGGGGTCCAGCTTCATGACGATGAGACGCATGCGTACTTTGGGTTGTTTATCACTGAACTGGCCAGAACTCTCAAGGCTGATGCAGCCTGGGCCGTCTCTGGCCCTGGGGGAGAGTTTCTGTTTTGGTTTTGAAAGATTTCTCTTTCACTTGCTGGCCAACCCTGGACCAGGATCTCCTGTTGGTTGGGAAGGGTTTGGGTATTTTGGAAAGATAAAATATGGACCCAAAAGCGTGGTCTTGGCACATACACTTGGTGTTGGAAATAGGCAGTTTTTATAAAAGGCCATAAAAATGGTAAATAGGTTTCAACAGATGGCTTCGGTGCAGCAATGGAAAGCCCAGGCAAGGACTCTGGGGTTAAATCTCATATTTCAGTCACTTGGGACTTATTATTCCAGAAAAACAAACATCTATAAAGTTGACAGCTCCCTCCCCTCCTCTGAAGTGGAGCCCTTGAAGGCTGCTGCTCGCTGGCCGGTGGATGGGTGGCTGCCTGCAGATAGCCACCCGGGGAATTGCAAGCCACTTTCCTGACACCTGTCACCTGCGGGGCTTAGAGCTCACTCAGGCTGGAGGCACACAATAACCGAGAACCTATATTAAGGATGGGCCTGGACTTTTTTATACTCGATGTGTGTGCTGGCTTTATTATTTTTTTTTTAGAATCATTTTAACATTTAATGCTCCTCAATTAAAGTGATTTCCTGGAGTGGATGCCAAGCTTCGTTTAGGATGTGCATCAACCACTTTCCCCAGTGGTAGTTAAAGGCACTGAGGGATTTAAACAGCAATCCACAAGTCTGTTCAGTCAAGGTTTGGCGGAATAAAGCAGATTATAAACAATAATATATGTCTTTCTCTTCTTTTTTTGGAAGGGTTCCAAACTCACAAACAGAGCTAAAGTGCTATAAACATATCCAGGACTAAGCTTGGGGCCCCACAAATGTACTCCATGAAAGCCACGGGCTCTGGTGGTGCCACTTTTATCCTGTGTGTGTGTGTGTGTGAGCACGCACTTTAAGAGCTTTCTATGACACAATGTGTCCATCAACGGAACCTACCTTCTAAATATTAAAATGAAAACCGGGATTGCCATCCAAGCGAGAGGACAAATAAATCCTGGCTGCAGTGTGGATGACGAGTGTGCAGCTGCAGCCCAGGGCGGCCCACTGACAGTCCCCTCTGTCCCCTCATGGCCGCATGGTCCCAAACGTTCGGCCGTGGCGCTCAGGAGTTTTAGGTCATATCTCCACTGAGGAGAGGGCCGAGTGTGGGACCATGAGGTCAATGCGTGGTACGGGGGCGGCGTCTTGGACGGTTCTGTCTGGTGTGTAACCTCACTGCTCATTTGCGAACTCACGCCCATTCCTTCTAAACGTGCAGGAAGGATATCGGCAAGGAAGGGCCTGTCCTGAGTGTGAATGAGCAGGTGCCTTGCGAACCGCCTGCTCGTTCCCAGGGCTGGGAAGCTGTCCGTTGCTGGAGGAAGGAACAGTGCCCTCAGAAGTGACTCCTGTACGGGAGTCCCAAAAGAAGAGAGTAAAAAAATGTAAAATAATGATGCTTGTTGGGTAACTGTGCCAAGAAAAAATGATATAATCAAATGCAGGAAAGAAAATTCCAAATAATTTATATATAAAATTAAAAATAGCAAGAGATAAAATGCCACGAACACCCAATAACGGCGGTGATCTATACAAGGTTCAAGCCATTAAGTTCTGCTTTTCGAGGAGGAGCATGACAAGAATATTTCAGGGGTAAGTGAATAAAGATGAGGTTAAATCGCTTTTCCTGTTCAATCCTTTAGTGGAATGCCAATTAATGCATATTTGAAAAATTGATCACACTTGGTGCATAGTAAGTGTTAGGTGATAAGTGTACAACAAGGAAGCTTTTTCCTCCTCAGTCTGATAATCACTATATTTGACCCAAAATCTCTCTGGTGAAGAAACTGTGAGTGATTACCAACATAATTAAAGATGCTCAAGGTAAAGCTCTGATAATGATTGCCGTAATTTTTCAACTTGCATGACAACAGAAGACTGCGTTGAAGGCTTTTTAGGCTGTAAGGAGAAAGTCCGGTGTGCACATACATATGAAATCCATCAAGATCCATCATGTACCTCTGAGTGCGGTTGCTTTTGTTTTCACTGTAGCTTATGTCCTGAAAACACAGTGCAGGAGAGGCTTTTGGACTTGGTATCACACAACTTGGAGAATTCCCCTGATCCTGAAAAAATATATCATGTATATTGAAATGCTTTCTATGTAAATGTCTATGTAAGGATGGGTGTTGTTACAGCTTGTATTTGTGTGCCCTTGGATCATTTCCCCAACAGTTCTGAGTTTCAATTTCCTCCTTCGTCAAACAGGGAAAATGTCAATACTTTCTACTTTTACAACTATTCTGAGGTTCAGTTAAGATGTGTGTGTATAAAGTCCTGTACAAAAGTAAGGCATAATTACTGTTTTGTCATTGAAGTTAAGGTGTACGAATTGTAAGATACAAAGGTAGTGTATGTATCACTCACTAAGAAAAAAAATGCTGCCAATTCAACCATTGTTTGTAAAAGACAACCAATTTTAGATAAAAATGTGTGCCTTAACATTGATCAAATATAGTATTATAACTACTATTAAAGGTATTTGACCCCAAACACCTTAGGAATTGAAATTTGAAGTTCATGCATAAATATTTAAGCTCAGTATTTTCATTACTAAATTGTGGCTGGTGGGTGACATACCTAATCTGTGATAAACACGTAGTTATAAAGGAATCTTTTAGAGACTTGAAATTTAACGAAAGGCTTCATGTTTCAACTGATCAATATTAGATAAACATGTAAAAGTCTTTGTGTTCAACTGAAGCTTATATTATTAGCCTGGGCACTTAATTCCTCCTGCGACCCAAGCTCGACTCTGCTAAAGTCACACTCCTTGTTCATTAATCCTCAGAGATGCCATACTATACATGGAATAATAACCCATAGCCAAGTAGTTAAACCTGGCAGGAAGCTAAGAAATACCTATTTAATAGAAAGGTTCACTGGATTATAGCAACCTTTTAGCTGGAAAATGCTGAAACATTAAAAAAAGATCTAATAGATGCTCTTCCAGATATTATACTTCGGTTGTTACCCTTCTACCTGACAAGCATAAGAGATAACAATACGTGGCCAGTTGGCTGACTTCTTACATCGTTATTACAGACGTAGTTCTAGCGGGTTTAAAAGATTCGGTTTATGATTAGCAATTTATGAATTTGAGATTTCTGAAGATAGCTCATGCAGTATCTTGGAATTAGTCTAAATACACAGGATAATGGGAAAAGGGAATGGCGTGGCCACAGCAGGGCCTGCCACGTAGTCCGTTCTCAAGACACGTGCGGACTGACTGAATGGACGAAGCGCTTTACCACTTTGCCTCAGTTTTGTGGCCTCGAAGCAAGGGCTGAGGTTCCGCGGACTTGGTCCCAGCGGTGGCTCTTACTACTTACTCCTTTGTGATCCTGGGGGGCGGGGGTAACCTGCGTGGCTCAGATCCATCCCTGTCTGCATGGCCTTGCCGGCTCCGGCATCACCCACCTCACAGGATTACCGAGGAGGAGGGGTGACAGATTAAATGAGGCCTGCGAAAGTAGTCTGAAGAGTCAAAAACTAAACATCTATAGTAAAAAGATGCCATTAATCACACAGAATTAACACGTGGGCTCGTTCCTGCTCTGCGGCAGAATCAGAGGCCAGGGTCCAACTTTTTGGCCAGTTTTCTTGAGAAATTTCCCAAATTTAGCACTGTAGTGGTCAATAATAACACATTATGTATATTGTTGAAATCTCGACCAATTGCTAAAAAAATTAAAAAGTGCTTCTCCCGTTCTTTCACATAGGCATGGCAGGACCCCCTATGTCCTCTGGTAGGGGCACTTAGAACTATGGAAACTGGGTCAGTCAGCAAAAACAATTCTCTGTCCTGAAATACTGTAACAAGGAGCCAGAAAAAAAAAAAATAAAAAAGCATTCGGAATGGGCTCTAGAGGCCTCTGTGGCGTCCACGGATGGGCATGGGGAGATCCGTGAGCTCCTCGGAATTCCACGCCCGACTGCTCTGGGGGAAGCAAGCGGCTGGTTCGCAGCTTTGCACAGTGAGCTGGAAGTCCCCGAGAATTAACAACACGGATGTGGTGGATTCGAGCCAGAGTGCTGAAGACAGTGATTCAGATACTGTTCTTTGCTTCCTCTTCGATGTTTGTTTACACGATTCTCTTTTTCTTCCTCATTCTTCACTAGTGTGTGTCAATACTCCTGTGAGGCAATCAGAGCTTCTTAGATCATTTGGTAGAGGGCACAGTAAATGACAGTCACGGGTAAATACTCAATACAGAAAGTGTCATTAATGTCTGATCACAGTATCTTTAGGAAATTTAAAAAGAAGGAAAAGGAACAAATTTACTTTTTTGCTTTTTTAAAGACATAGGGAAATGGGTCTAGGTATGTTTTTGTGTGTAAACACACATCTCCAGAGGGAGCTGGAGGACAAGACAACAAATGGAATCGAGAATGAGGTAAGAACAAACAGGCAATATATAAATGGTCAAGAAAAGTAGCATCAAGCAACTGCTCATAGCTCTGACAAATGTCTTTAGGTTTCTACTATTCAACTGACTTTATGACTCCTCCAGCCCAACTGGCTTCTAGTCTGAAAACACACTGGTGACTCGATGTTTACAATATTCACGTACACCAAAAATAATAGTTCGAATCGAGGATGGGGTAAATTCCAATCTCAGTAAACATTAAAAAAAAAAAAGCCAATTATTTTGAAGTTCTTATTGAATCATGACCAGAAATGAACCTTCAGAAGGCTTTCTATGGTATTTTAAAATACTAATAGGCTTGAATATAACTAATCTGCTCAGGAAAGGAAATTTATGGGTAGCAGAACCAAACTTAAAGGATGTCCTCATTTTAGCCCGCTGAGCTACATGAAGACGCAATTCACCATGGATCTGAAAGTGAGCCCACGTTCTGCTCCAGCAAATGTGTGTTCCTTGCTTGGTGGAAACCACTGCAGCTTTTGGCAATGAAACTCATGATCTGGCGAAAATGCAATGTGCTAAATAATAATTCAAAATGTAAGGGGAATGGAAACAAACCAAGACCTAGTTTTCTCTGACATTTATGGATGAAATCTTCCCTTTAAGGCACATAGATTGTTATATGATAGTAGGGTTTTTAAGAACTCAGAGACTGGCGACAATAGGGATTCTGAATACCAACTTTTAAAATATACTTGAAACTGTTGACTATTTTTGGTGATAGCTTTGAATGTATTAACTTTTAAAATTAATAAAATATTTTTTTTTGCTTAAAAACTATATAGTTTTCGATGTGGCAAAACAGGTTATAAAAACGTGTCTAAAAAATATCAAGGTCAAAATACAAAGGACATAAAAAAAAAAAAGGCTCAACGGCTTCTTGCTCAGATAACTACTCTGTAAATTTGAAATGAATAGTAAATCTTTTTGACTTGCTTATGTCCAAAAACGCAAAAGTACAGTTGAACAACATGGGGGTGAGGGGTGCCAACTCCCCCATGCAGTCAAACTCGAGTATAACTTCTGATTCCCCAAAAACTTAACTACTAACAGCCTACTGCTGACCAGAAGCCTTACCGATGACATGAACAGTTGATTAACACGTTTTGTGTACCGTATGTAATATATACTGTATTCTTACAATACAGTAAGATAGAGAAAAGAAAATGTTACTAAGAAGATAAAATACATACAGTATTTAATGAAAAATATCCCTGTATAAGTGGATCTGTGTCGTTCAAACCCATGCTGTTCAAGGATCTACTGCACTACCACTTAAAAGCTGTATGTAACGTCTTGGTCTCTTTCAGTGTAACTAATGAATAATGTTTCTTAAACACATTCAGTGAATGTGGAACATGCGAGAGTTTAGCTAAAAAGTAGGCTGCAACATAGCTGGGTTAACGAGGTGACAGCTCTACGTGATTGCGGTGACATTTCGGCATGTTCTTCCACGCACCGCACTTCCACGGGTAACTAACTACACGATGAACAGTCTTGGTAGCGGTTCGGTTTACATCTCAGAAAATAAGAAGTCAGGTTAGACAAATCGCAAAGTAGCAGCATGAATATGCTGTTCCAGAAGGACATGTTAGCTTGGGCTACTGAAAACCGTGTCTGTTGAGGGCTTCATGATGCAAATTTACTGCTTATCTAAATAGTGACATGTTAGAAAAATTGTCATTTAAATAGTCATCTCTGCGGCTCAACTTGTTTCTTACATCTTTACTTCTCCTGTGACAACTGTCGCCTCTCCTATATGATAAGAAATGTTAAGGAATTCCCCAGATGGAGTTCTTGAGGCTTAAAGGGGAAAACATAGGGGGCCAGTTTTAACAGTGGCACACTTGTCTGTCCTTTAAATAAGAACTGTGACCTACACGTCTATGTTTTAATAAAAAATAGAAGTTCTCTTGGTATCCAGAAACAACTTCACTCCCACCTAAGTATTGGCACATTCTAGCTTTCACATTAGACCCAAACACGCCTAACAGGTCGGGCCCGAGCTTGTGTACAGAGACTGCTGCCGTATACGACAGGGACAATAGCCAATCAGAAGAGCCCTAGAGAAATTTCTTCCTGTTTTGCGAAGGTGAGTTTAAGGAGTCCTGACCTAACCTCCGAATTCTCAGAATTTGTGTTTTAATCCTAGAGTGAGGCTGCTGAATCGTGTTCTAAGATGCCCAAGGCTTTGAGGTTTTCAGCACGTCTGTTTGTTCCTCTGACTTCTATATCCCAATGTGACTAAATTCTGCCCTTTCTCTCTTCTGTTTTTCCCCCCATCAACAACCCTCTTCTTTCCTATCTTCTCAATTCTATCCATCAAAAGAACAGACACACTGTACAAAATGCCACGGGATCACATGATCCCCACCATACTACGATTTCATGAAACTTGCTCTCCTTGTCAGTGTGGTACTGTCAGTTACGTTTTCCTTCTGTATGTTTCTTCAGAGCAGCCATGTTTAATACTGTGAAATACAACGTGTCTCCTCTCCCCACCCCTGAGGACAGTGATGAATTTCAGAGCACGCTAAGCAGAATTGGCTTGTATTATGCAGAGTACACATGCTCATCACCAAATCTGTACTCGCAGGAATGTATGCAAGCGGAATAAAGTGCTGAGCCTTCAAATTCGTCGTTCCTCAGAACTGACTTTATTACTAATGTACACCAAAGGTGGGTGGTAACAGAAGAATGGTTTTCGCAGTTTTCCTTCATCATCGAAGCCCTAAGCTGTTACATACGGTGGCTTTCTGGTCTTCTGATTAAGCCTTGCCAGTCGTGTGCTGCTGCAGCAGCAAAGACACGGCTTTGCAACCTGTCACCTCTTCCGGCAGGCAGCCATCCTGGTCTCGGAGCGTGGGGTCCGCGCCAGACTGGAGCAGCAGCTCCACAATGTCCAAAAACTCACAGGCAGCAGCTGACGGGGAAATTGAGAAATGTGGAAACATGGTTACTCGGAGACAAAGAGAAACTAGACTTCAGCAGGAAAGGCAAGAGCTGAGCAATACGGACGCCTCAGCGACGAGAACCTTGCGGTGGCTGGAGAGTGGCCAGGCCTGGTGACCAGAACTGAGCCGTCACGGCGGACTTGTGAGCGTTAGGAAAATCAAATTTACTTTTTTGGTTGCCTAGAAGCAAACAAACAAGTCCATTTTTACAAATGTGAGGCTTTGGGATTCTATTCTTAAGGACGGGATAAAGGGAAAGAACAGAGTATTTAATATCTACTGAAATATGATCAGAATAATGATAGGTTTATGGCTACATCAAAGGGCTAAAAATATTGTAAATGTCAAAGAAAAGTCTTTGTTTTGTCTTTGGATAGGGGGTAAGTGGCTAACTGAACTTTAAAACTTGTAAATAAAAAAAAAAAGCTGGCCTAGTAATCAGACCATTCCTCTCCATAACCTTTTTTTCCTTCCCTTAAACAATAAATGGCACCAATCACAGAAAGCATAGGGAGGAGAAAAGGGCCCATAGGGACCAAGACCTGTAATAAAGGTGATATAGTACTGCCCCCAGGATGGACGGACAGACCAAAGGACCAGAACAGCGAGCCAATGATTCTTTTGCACGTATGTGGAAAGTGGATTTATGACGATGCGGACATCACAGATCGGTGAGGAAAGATGCATTTGTTAGGTGGCCCCTTGCTCAGGTGTTCCACCAAAGGTGAAATGGTTTGTGTGTCTTGGAGGGGCTTGCCAGTCTATGGAATGCAGTTTTCTTTGCTGGATCTTAAGTGGAAGCAGAACTCTTCCAGAGTTGGATTTTAAGTGATTCAATACAATAACTTCTTCTTTTGCTCCGTTAGTGCTCAGGTAAAGATAGTTTCTCTGGCTCCCCTGACTGTGTTCACTCCCCTGGGGGATGCGTCCAGCTCAGGGCTCCCCGGCTATACGCTGGGAAGTGGGAATAGAGCCAACAGCCCAAACTGGGTTGTGATTCGTTATAAACTTGGACCAGCTTTGGCAACCTTTCATATTGCCCATCCTAACAAACTTAGGCACCAAACTCTAATAAATAATAGCACAGGCTCAGAGGTGGTTCTAAGTGAACAAAGGTGAAGGGTAAAAATTTTTCTGAGTTAAAATCAAACCAATTAGGAACCCTATCTCTGTCACCAGTGATATGGGATGTCTTTGAAGGCTACTAAAATTATAAATGTTAACTTAATATTTGATGAATGAATGGAAAGGAGAAAGGCAGAGAAAGGTAATAGCCTATTCTAATCCTGGGGCAGATGTTGATGGGCTAGGATATTTTGGGGTACTCCACAGACAGGGAGGAAGGTAGAGACTGGATATCTTTACCAAGGCCCCGGATTCAACAGAAAGTGTCTAGGATTATACCATATCATTGAGAATTTTAAATTATCTCCCCAAATAATATAAGAAACATTTTTACTTTACATTTCTGAAAGGTTCTACAATGAATCACTGTACACTAAATTAGATTCCAATAGAAAACAGTTTCTCATGAAATGTAACAAAGTTAGAGACACATTGCCTGATATCAAGTGGCTGTGATAAGAGGACATTTATTCTGCATAGAACTAGCTACATGACATTTATATTTTGAGAAATAATCATTTAACCTTTTTGCCGCAACTATCAGTCTCAACTTATTGTGAGAAACACTCGGTTAGGTTTTAAAATGGGAACTTTTAAAGCAGAATCAGAGGAATGAATTTCCCAGTGTATAAACCTGTAATACAGGATAATAACCAGCATGATCTGCCAGACCACACTTAGCTCAAATCTAAACCAACACTTGAGAATAAGTATGAAGATCAAGGCTAAGTAGTGCACTATGGCTGAAAGCACTAAGCTGGCCATCTCAGACAAAGGGGTACTAATTCCATCTATGCTGTGTGAGGAAGTAGCCTCTCCAGCAGTGAGAAATGACATAACCCATGAGCACTAACCCAGGAATGAAGCTTAAGATGTAAAGTCCCACATCTAGAGGAGTACAGCCAGCCAGCTGAGAAAAGCCTAACTGGGCTGTGTAACAATCCCCCAACCTCACCAACGTGGATACAATTTTAGCTCAAGTCTAACTATTAAGTGGGATTTAAATTTGGAATTTAAGGGTTGTGAGAACAGTACTTCAGAGTGAGGGATATGGTATCCACAGAGAAAGTTTTATTAACAAGTGCCTGTGGTTTCTGCAAGGACAGATATGAGAGCATAAGTAACCAGGAAGTTGCAGCAGAGACACAAAGGAAGAGAAGAGACTGATTTAGAGGACAGGGACAGCACTCCGGGGAGCGGTGCCCGGGTACGGGGAGGGCACTGCAGCACCGCCTCCTGGAGAGGCAGTGGTGACAGGCGCCAATGACGCTGATGCCTCACAGAGCCTACTGGCACATGTAGGTGCCAACACATAGTTTTTAAAAAATAGGCTTTGAACCCCCGGTTAGATCCTGGGCTACTTGATTTTGTGCTTTTTAATACTCTCTTCTCCATCCAGCACAGCGCTGGGAACTTAGTATTTGCTCAAAATTCATTAGTTAATTGATTTCTCTGCCTTTGGCATCTTCAGTGAGGCAGAAGCTGTCTTTCAGAGACGTGTGAGCTGCCCACCCCCTCGAAACGGACAAAAGCAAAGATGAGAGGGAGATGAGAAGGAAAGGGGGCTAACATTTTACCCAATTAATGAGGCGATATATTGGTGCCCACAATGTGCTGGGAAATACAAAAACAGTCCCAAGCCCATCTTGGAAAAGCTTGAGCAAATCTACAGGGATTAGAACAGTTGCTGAATTTATGGTACCCTGGGAACCTCTATTCGTCAAGTGCCACAGAGGCAGCCCTGACACTGGCACAGGTGAAGATGAATTTTCATTCAGAACAGTGAGCCTTCTGACTCCATCAATCCTCAGGGTTTTGATGATGAATTTCTTTCTTTTTTTCTTTTATTTATTTTCACTCTAATGCCTCCTCCCACTGCCCGGTAACAGCGCGGAAGGAACAGAACAGATGGTGCTTTACGTGGAAGACTGAGGGCTCATGAGGATACAAAGCCGGCCCACTCTGAAATCACATGACTGCACGTGCGAGGAAAAGCCTTGATTTCCCCTGGGAGACACAGAGGCAATGATGTTAGTATTCCCAGTGGAGGGAGAGAGGAGGGGAAGGCCAACAGGCCATTTACAAGGAAGACCACACTTATACTAATATACTCTTCAGCAAGGACCATGTTTAATCGCAAAATCACAGGAGGACCGATAACTGAAGATTCAAAAGCACCAAAGTAAAATAGAGGCAAATAAGGGTTTTAGTATGCTGCTATGCAAAGTTTATTAGAATGAACTAGTAAGGATGTACAGGAGAAGACTGGCCTCTAGTTAACCTGCCATTGGCTCTGACCCAGTTTTAATCGGAAGAAGCCAGGATTTACAACCTGCTTAAGGATGGAGTTTGACAACTGCTATAATCAGAAGAGCTGTCAACACAAGGACAGCTGTCAAGCCAAACTGTAATTCATAAAAAATAATAGCTGAGCCCCCAAGTCATCCCCAACACTGTCTGCACTCACTGGATTTAACTATACTTATAGTTTTATGAAAGTTCCAAGAATAGGTTAAGGGTCCTCAAATAAAACAAAACCAACAAATAGCTGCTGATTGTCTATCAAATAAAAAAGGTTAAATGTTGTTAAGTGACTAAACAGATAAAATATGCCTAGCAGATTCCCTGGCATATAGTACATACTTAATAAAAGGTAATTGTTATTATTATTGTTATCATTATTATTATTATTTGCCCAACTGTTTTGATGACCTTTGAATTGGCAAAAGTCAGTGACCTTGTAAAAAAAAAATCTAAATTAAAAATGAATCTCTCCTGTAAGTGTTTATTAATTAAACTTAAAATATTAATTTCACGAAAGATTCCTGGGTTGTCAGAATATTTTAATTTTATGTATCTGTAATGTCAAAACCTCTAACTAATGACATTATTTTAGTGTTTAATTATCTTGATGATAACATATATGGTATTTGTTTTGTTCTTTCTATAATGAATAATATAATCTGAAGACAGAAAGAGAGGTTGTTTTACGAGATCAATTTAGGGCAGGATTCCTGAATCAGGGATAATTTTTATTAATGTCTGAACTCTCAGTGAACAGCAATAAGAATATTAAGAGCACACAGATAGGCACAGATATTGATACATGGATTTACTCACAAATACAGTTTTGAAAAATAGCCTTGACTCACTGATTGAGGGAACCAATGATGAAGGATTTTCATTAATTTTATTTCTAGAAGAGATTATCTTCCACAAAATAATGTCTACTTTACCAGAACTATAATCATTTATGACATTTTGAAAAGAGGACTGGAAGTGGAATCAGAAGACCTTCACAAGTGTCCTGGCTCTGTTACCTACAACCTGTGTTGCCCTTTCAAGGTCATTTCACCTCTCTGGACTCTAGTTTCTCATCTGCAGATGGAGGAAAACGAGGCCTAGCTCGGACATTTGTTGGCAGTGTTAAGAAAGCATGTAGGTGAAAACAGTAACACTACCTTATGTCAGTCTAGGTTTGGATTTTTTTTAATGTAAACTTTTTATTTGTGTATAAATACATATAGAAGAGTACTATTATCATGTATAAAAATTTTGTTAAGGTGAACTTATCCACGTTAACTTACTAGCACATACATCAAGAATCAGATTACTGGAACCACAAAAGGCCCCAAATAGCTAAAGCAATCCTGAGAAAAGAAACAAAGCCGGAAATATCACCCTCCCTGACTTGAAATTATACTACAAAGCAATGAAAATCAAAACAGTACGGCATTGTCAGAAAAATAGACACACAGACCAATGGAACAGAATTGGGAGCCCAGAAATAAACCTATATATACATAGGCAAATAATTTTTGACAAAGGAGCCAAAGACATATAATAGAGAAAAGAAAGCCTCTTCAATAAATGGTGCAGGGAAACTTGGACAGTCACATGCAAAGGAATGAAACTAGACTGCTATTTATCACCATACATATAAATTAATTCAAAATGAAACAAAGACCTAAATATAAGACCTGAAACAATAAAATACACAGAAGAAAACATAGGTACTAAACTTATGAATCTCGGTCTTAGAATTTTATGAATTTGATCTTGAAGACAAGGGAAGTAAAAGCATAAATAAAAGAATGAAACTATATCAAACTAAAAAGCTTCTGCACAGCAAAAGAAACCAAATATTACAAAACAAAAAGGCAACCAACGCAATATTACAAACAATACCTTTGATAAGGGGTTAATATCCAAAATATATAAAGAACTCACAACTCAACAACAAAAAAACAAACAATCCAATTAAACAACAGGCAGAGGACCTGAACAGACACTTCTCAAGACATACAAACAGCTAACAGATACATGAAAAGATGCTCAATTTCATTAACTATTAGGGAAATGCAAATCAAAACCACAATGAGATACGACCACACACCTGTTAGGATGGTTATCAAAAAGAAGGCAAGTAATTACAAGTGTTGGAGAGGTTATGGGAAAAAGGAACCCTCATACACTGCTAGTGGGAATGCAAACTGGTCTAGCCACTATGGAAACCAGTATGGAGGTTCCTCAAAAAATTAAGCATAGAGTTATCATATGACCCAGCAACCCCTCTACTGGGTATCTACCTGAAAAATTTGAGTACATTTATTTGTAAATGTTTTCACTGTAGCATCATTCACGGAGGCCCAGACATAGAAACAACTGAAGTATCTTTCGATCGATGATTGGATAAAGATGTGGTACACATATACAATGAAATACTACTCAGCCATAAGAAAAGATAAAATACTACCATTCTCAAGATCCATGGATGGTGACAGGCGACCATCTACATTCTCAAGTGTACAATCAGTAAGGTTTAGTTGTTTCTACAGTTTCTGGATGGAGAAATGAAAGGAAAACACAACAAATGCCACAGAGAAGGCCCGAAAACACGTCTGAATGAGCAGACGCAAGAAGGGATGGGGCGGGAAATACAAATGGATTCAGCAGAGCACGTGGGTGCCCTGGCAGAGGCTGTCGTTCTAGGCAGAGCAGAGAACTCTGGACCTTACGGCAAATATTTTGGAGTAAAAGAAAAAGCTCCCTTCTTGAAGGCAGGCATCAGGAAGAAGGGGTAGCCCTGAATTTTACACTGAAGGCCTCACAATCACTGTGACGAGTTTCTTCTGCCCCCTCTGATTATCTGTGGTTGTCTGACTCAGGCCTGGTTGCCCCAGATTGCATCAGAGCTGTGGAGGTGGCCGCGGAAAGTTTACTCTGGGTTGTAGGTCAGGGTCTAGAATGGTCAGTTCTCGGTGACGTTAGAAGAGCTATGAGACAGGATGATCATGGAAACGTGTTTGAGGAGTGAGGCGTGTGAGCTATGGAAGGGGAGCAGGCCAGCGGCTTCTCACGTTGTCACAGCAAAAGCCGATCTCCACCTTCCTTCTCACCGCTTTAAAATAACATCTTGATATTTGGCAGAATACGTCCCTCTTCCTTAGTCATTCTTGGCTTTTTGTTCTTTCATATACATTTTGGGACAAGCTTTTTCAATTCCACAAAAAGCCTGCTGGATTCCTATGAAAATTCTTTGCGTTTGTACTTTAGTCTGGGAAAATCCATCTTCATGATGCTGAGTCTTCTCAGTCATTAACATGAACCACTTCTCTTAGTTAGGAGAAGTCTTTTTTAAAAACCTTTTAAAAAAGTAATGTAATTTTTTACTAGGAAGGTTTTGCATGTCTTTTTGGCAAGCTGAGTTCTAGAATTTGTTGCTACTGTAAATAATGTCTTTAAATTTTTTCATCTTCTCTTTCACAC
This sequence comes from Macroglossus sobrinus, assembly GCA_004027375.1. Lineage (NCBI taxonomy): Eukaryota > Metazoa > Chordata > Mammalia > Chiroptera > Pteropodidae > Macroglossus > Macroglossus sobrinus. Next base: position 579,198 of record PVKZ01000721.1, on the reverse strand, counting down.
TAATGTTTAAGAATATAATTTTTAAAAGATCAATCTTGTATTCAGCATCTTTGCTAGACATTCTATTAGTTTTAATAATTTGACTAAAAAGTGTCCTGTATTTCTATGTAGCTACTTATATTGTTAGAGATTAATGATAATTTTTTTTATCCTCCCACTTACCTTTTATTTCTTTTGCTTTTTTTCCTGTGTAGTTTAGAATTCCAATACGATATTAAAGAGAAATAGTTATGGTAGGCATCCTTTTCTTATTCTTTATTTTCAAGGAAATACTTCAAATAGTCCATCTTTAATAATAATATTTACACTAATAATGTTTGATATGTAACTTAATCGGGCCACAAAACTTTCCTTCCATTTCTAGGTTATTAAGAGTTTTATCATAAACAGTAATATTAACTAATATTTATTAAGTACATACCAGGTGTCAGACATTGTTCTAAGCACTTTACATGGATTAACTCATCATATGCTCATAACAAATCTCTGAAGTCATCTATCCCTTTTTTCACCTTGAGTAAACAGGTAAAGTGATATTAAATAATCTGTCCAAGTTCAGTAGCAGAATTAGAATTTGAATCCAGAAGTCTGTCTTAAGAGCCCAAGGTCTTAATCACTTTTCTATATTGATTCTTAGAATGAGTGTCAAATTTCCTCAAATCCTTTTTCTGCATTTGATTTGACTATATGGTTTTTCACCTAATTTGCTAATAAGGCATATTACATTAATAAATTATAAAAATGTTAAATCATCTTTGAGTTCCTGGGATAAATTCAACTTGATCATACCATAACTATATTTTTCAAATACATTAATAGACTTCATTTGCTAATATTTTATTTAGGACTTTTGCATATATGTTCAAAAGTAAGACCGACTCACAATTTTCCTTTTTCTTGGAGCTTTTGGTGCCTGGGTTATAGTAGCTAAACGCACCAGTGAGTTGGGGCATGGACTTGGTGCCATGTCAATCTTCATTATCAGGCTGACAAATGTAGCTACCATAACAACTGGCCCGACGCTTAGACTCCAAGACAACCTGTGAGGTTCCTGACATCCAGGCAAAAGCTAAAAAGCAGACAAAAGTGCCGAGGGGCACCTGGGCCTCTGACTACTGATTGGAGGTCTCGGATGCCCAAATTGGCAAAGCAGTCCAATGTACTACTTCCTCCCAAAACGTCGGAAGGTGGTCGATCCTTAATCTGGTTTAAATATTGATGGCTGTCGCTTATTCAACCATATTCACACCCAAACAGAATAAAAGTAAGAATACTTCTATTAGTAAAGTTTACAAAATATTTCAGTATCCTTTATCTCACTGAATTTACCCAGTAGCCTTTGAGTCATGTTATTTCCATCTTACAGATTTTCCTCTATTTTATAGATGATTTAAGTGAAGATTACTTAAGTAGGCTGAGCAATTAGTAGGGGAAATGAGTTAAAATGATGAAATCTATTTTCTTCACTTTAGTTACATCAAAGAAGTATTGCTTGTAGGAGAGATTCTGGCTCCTACGGTGACAATCATTAGCATCTTAGCTGTCACTGACAGTTACAAGAATGAAATAATAAATTTTCAAATGGGGGATGAAGGAGCCTCCATTTTTGTTGATAGTGTAGAAATGCTTGATTTACTATAAATGTGCCCATAAGAATTTTAATATATTACTAACTTTAGAGGTTATTAATCTATTTATTTATTTTTTTAATAAAAAGTCACTGTATCTCTGCTAGTGGCCAGGTATTTTTCTAAGCACTATATAGGATATACAGGATTGGAAAAAGTTGAGATAAGCAAAGTTTCAAATAATTAACAATTTAGAACTATCTTACCATAATGCAGAGCTGTTTGACCTTCATTGTCCTATAAAAGAAACAAATAATACATTTAGAAGTCAAGGTTATTGTGAAAGTACGGAAGTACATAAGCGCTAGCAAATAGATCTGATATTACAAAGTCCATAAATATGTAATACAGGAAATGAAGAAGTCAGTTCTTTGAGCCTCACAGTAACTTTTGACTAAGCTCTATCTTGGAGAAAAGGAGAATGTTGACTAGGACAGTGGTGAGCAGGGGCTGGCAGAAGGGAGAAATGAAGGATTGTTTTTAATGAGGATAAAATTTCAGTTTGGGAGGGTGAAAGTTCTGGAGATGAATACTACTGGTAATGGCTGCACAACAACATTAATATGCTCAATGCCACTGACCTGCACACTCGAAAATGGTTAAAATGGTGAATTTTATATGTATATTTTACCACCATTTAAAAAGTATAGCATAGGGAATACAGTCAATAATGCAAGGGGGACACTTTGTAAATTATACATATGTCAAAACAAAAACAAAAGCAAAAATAAAAACAAAAACCAGAAAAGAAAGAAAAATAAAAGCTCTGAGCCAAAATGCCCAGTGGCAATATTCTCCGTCTCTCAGAGAAAGCCAGTTTGCAGTAGGAGAGAATGAAATATTCACAAAGAAAAAAGTAGCAGTGAGAGATGGAGAGAGAGCAAGGGTCTGGTCCTTGTCTTTGTCAGGTGGGTGAGCCAACGACAAAATACTCCCTAGACAAATGCGATCTTTCTGTCACCTGCAAACTAGATGCTCACTAATACAGAATGCAAAGCAATTTATGCCCCGAGCCTTGGTCATCTTCCTCCCAATTCCTTCTGTTGATTTTGTGACTGCCAACGCCCAATCAGAACACCGATCTGGGCTCCCACACCTGTAAATGCTCTTCACTCTGCTGGAAAAACTATCCTCCAACCTTTGGTGTTCTTTGCGATCTCTACTCCATGGGTAAGGAGGCTGGCAAATCCTTTCAGAGCAGCCCAGTGTTGGTTTAAACTTACCACTTTCTTTTTACAGTTTTGGGTTGTTGTTGTTTTTTTAAACTTTATTTTACAATCTTTAAGACTCAGTTCTTCTTCTTCAGGAAACCTCCCCAATTCCTCGGGTGTGGTTAGGTGTCCCTCTTTCCTACCACTGTGGCATTGCACACACTGTATATACTTTACCGTCTCTTCTCCTAAGACTGTAAACCTCTTGTAGGCAAGTGCCATGTCTTCCATCCAGGGCCCATCGCAGTGTCTTGTGTAGTGTGCTCAATAAATGCTCACGAAATGAGAGAATGAATGTATTAATCTTTCCTTGTTGGCTTATTCTTTAACCTCTTGACTACCTTTCTCCTTTTACTCAAACTTAAAAAAGTCAACACATACTTTCTAAAGTGTGGAATATGAAGCCAGATGTAATAATCTAATGAGAGCACAAATAATGATGAATAGGAGACTTAGTTTATAGTTAACAAAGTGCAAAATCACTAGTACACTCAGGTTGACTTGTAGATCCTTTTTTTTCTTCTACTTGTGCACAGAACAAGTTGGTCTCTCTTGAGAGATTATTCCTCTTCCACATGTATTCTGCACTATTCTTTTTTTACTTTATTATTTTTGATCACGTCTCCATTTTATTCATAATTATTTTCCTTAAGGACTTAGTTTTCTTTTATCTCCAAACTAGTCATGCTATCAAATATAAGAAGTATTGATGACAATATTAAATATTTGCTCAGAATTGATACAGTGGAAACATTATTTTATCCCTTTAACACTAAGCTACTGATAACACTGCTGTTTTCTGTGCATAAACTCTGTAGCCATGTCCTGATTTTTTTTCCAACTGCTAAATGTATTTTATCAAACGGAATTAAGAGCTACATGTCTAAAATACACACACACACACACACACACACACACACACACACACACACACACACACACACACACACACTGCAGTCCTAAAAATAACATGCTTCGTAGATGTTCTCTTTGAGCAGAAAATTCTCCTGACTGTTACTGGATTTCTTTTGTGTGTGTGTGACCACAGTGATATTGATACTCTGATTCAATTCAGACTTGATCTAACATCTCTGCCAATGTTAGTTCTAAAGACACAGTAGTAAGGCAGCATTAACCATTGAGAGTAAAAACATTCCCAAATTGCAGTAGCTATTGTTTTCTTCTTTATTAAAAAAAATGTTTTGACCATCTTTGACCTATAGGTTATATTTAAGTATTTAATACCCTATTCTGAATAAAAGGTTGCAATTTCCTGTTTCTGTCTATGAGTCATCTTACTCATAGTTTTGTATCCTTTTGTCTTTTTGTTTCAGGTAGAATAACCCCTTTCAGCATTTCCTGTAATGCAGGTCTTATGGTGGTAAAGTCCCTCAGCTTCTGTATGGCTGGAAAGTTCTTTATTTCTCTTTCATATCTAAAGGATAACTTTACTGGATATATTATTCTTGGCTGGTGATTTCTCTCTGTCAATAGTTTGAATATTTGATTCCACTTTCTCCTAGCTTGTTGGGTTTCTGCTGAAAAATCTGATGATAATCCAATGATAATCTGATTTCCTTTATAGGTTGCTGTCTTCTTTTCCCTGGTTGCTTTGAGAATTCTTTCTTTGTCATTAATTTTTGACAGTTTTAATATAGCGCACCTTGGAGAAGGCCTTTTTGGGTTAGATAAATAGATGTTCTCTTTGCTTCTTGGATTTGAGGATCCAGTTTTTTCCATAGCTTTGAGAAGCTCTTGTAGACTCTTTGTTTGAATAGGCTCTCTGTTCCCTTCCCCCATCTTCTCCTTCTGGTACATCCATTATTCTTACATTGTTCTTTGTGATAGAAAAAACAAGTGCTGAAGAGGCTATGGATTAAAAGGAACCCTTAGACTGCTGGTGGGCATGCAAACTGGTACAAGCACTATGAGAAACATTACGGAGGGTCCTCAGAAAATTAAGAATTGATTTACCATATGACCCAGCAATCCCTCTTCTGGTTATCAGAAAAATTTGAAAACATTTATACATTATAGATACACGTACCCCTTTGTTCACTGCAGCATCATTCATGGTGGCCAAGACATAGAAACTAGCAAAGCGTGTTTGGGTAGATGATTGGATAAAGAAGATGTGGTATATATATACAGTGGAATACTACTCAGACATAAGAAAAGATGAAATATCACCGCTCGTGACAATGTGGATGGATCTTGAGATTTGCTAAGTAGAATAAGTCAGACAGAAAAAGTCAAGAACCAAATGGTTTCACTCACATATGGGATGTAAAACTGAAAGCAACAAATGAACAGACAAGACAAACAACTAAAAACTCAGACACAGACAACAGTATGGCAGTTACAAGAGGGAAAGGGGGTGGGGTGAGGGAGAAGAGGGTAAAGGAGGTCAAATATATGGTGACAGGAGATCTGACTTTGGGTGGTGAACACACAATGCAATATACAGATGATGTGTTATAGAACTGTATACTTGAAACCAGTATAATTTTATCAACCAATGTCATCCCATTTCATAACATTAAAAATAATAGTAATAACAGAGTTGCATAGAAGGAATGAGTTTTCTCATGTGCCTAATGAGAAATTTTGTTCTTAAACAATAATTTGATAGTAAATATACATTTTATTTTGGAAATAGTATTTCAAGTAAATATATAAAAAAGGCACTCAAGAAAATTGTGAGAAATTAGTAGTGATAAAAGTTGTGATAAGTAATATAATTTTGAGTAATTTTTAATATTATTTCTAAGCTTGAAATGTACTGCTTCTTTTTATCTATGAGATCTGTGACTATAATAGAGTATGATTACACTAAAATTTAGAAGTTTGCAAATGTATTTTTATAATTATTTTTCTAAGAATTTTTCTAGATACAGGAGTTAAGCTTTCAGTGGAAAGTTACAGGTATACTCCTTTCTTGAAAAAGTAGGTATAGTAACACTTCATTTAACTGGCATCTTTAGAAAGTGAAAAATCTATCAGCAGTTTTTTCAAAACTGGAACGTTATCTTTTGAGCATGCACGTAATAAGAAAAAATTACCATTCATTTGTACTCTCTCTGAATCTGAATACCATCTATATGTTTACAAGCGTTTTCCTGTGATTATAATTATTATTTATCTATTTCCAATAAAAATTTATCCCCTCAATTAAAATCATGGTTACTTATAAATGGCTCTTTACAATTACCATAGAGTTACCCATCCCCAAGCCCCATCCACTTCTCGTTTGCCATGGTCTGCAGATCACCATGCCTAACTGGAGGCTTTTGAGCTCAGATGCTGTGAGCTGAAGTGTTCTAGTGTTTAATGTGAAATACTGAGATTTTTAATCTTTCAACTTAGAGTGTGTCCACCAAGAAATCAATTAGAGCAGGGACATAAACATGAGAACCATGACTGCAATCACAAAATTGATTGGCAAGCGTGGAATAGAAAGACGGGAGGACAACCAGGTTCTCTTCTAATGCCATTACAATTTCTATCTTCCACGAGTACTAGTAAAGAAGCGCTTCAAAAAGACATCAAGAATTTTCCTCAATTCTAAATTGTTTATACGTCTAAGTACTTGACATGTCTAAAGAATAGGTATTTTGGTGAAACAAAGAAAGGATGATTATTTTAAATTATTCTTTAATCGAATTATAGTCTTTAGGGCCTCAAACGTAAATTATTCTTCTTTCATTCATCTTTTGTATGCCTAGCACATAATAAGCACTCAAGAAATTTTTGATCAATGAACTCGAAGATGATGTCAAATATAAACCCTATTCAGTTTTTAACCATTATTAAAAATTATTTTAAATCGACTACAATACTCTTATAATTATGATTATGATGCTTTAATACATCATCTTATATCTACTAAATTCTTACCTCTGTTATTTCTCTTTGTATGTTAAAGTGGAATTTGTATTAAAGCATAAATATGACTCTGAACATTTTCTTCTTGGTAACCTCAAAATAAGATATAGGAACCCAAACCTTAGCTTTTATAAACATTCTATTTTAAAATATATTACAAAGAATAAATGGAATTGAATGTCAAGAATGAGTAAGTGAAAGCTTTTACTCATCTAGTTTACAACTTATATCAGCTAATTTTTCTAAATTTAAGTTGATTAAATTTTTTGGTTGTTTCATTTCAAACGACCACACCAAAATAGGGTTGTTTGTCATGATTATTTATGCTTTCCTTTCTGTTTTAGTTTAAAAGAAATGTTCAAATTTAATAAATATGGAGTTGTTATAAACAGTAGCAAAAACAATTCTAATAAATTAAAATTGGTCATGCATTTGAAATCTTTGTAAGGAATTATACATTCGGGTAAAATCAAAATACTCAGTTGCATTACAAATAAACAAAATTACACAATAAAGTTAAAATGTAGACAAATTCAACCATGGTTAAAATTCAAACTACAAAAGCATAGAACTATGCAATGCCTACACTATACCTCTGTATCTTTTCAGCCCAAATAAAAATTCATAAGGAACACAGACGAATGACAAAATAACATAGGAAATTTAAAGACCCAGATCTCAAGCAAGAAAAAAAATGTACCTAGGATCCCCTAAGCGATTCTTTACCCTTAACTTTTAACGGCAGAGAACCATGGAAGTGCCCCTGCATCTGGCCTTGTCCTCTGTTCCGACTCTCGCAGAATCTAAACTAGCGCCCTGCTCTGAGACTGTGTCTAAAAGCAGCCAGTCTTTATAATTTTAAGCAGAAACATGGGCCTTCACAATCCTCACTTAAACTTCCTCTCTCCCACCTTCACCTTTTACCTTGTATTATTATATAACTACGTCTGTGTTTTCCTGCTCTTGTGAAGGTAAGGACCATGGCATAGTTTAAATGTATTGACCCCTATTACCTTTCTCCTTTGTATCTAGCACAAAACTCTGCACAAAATAAAAGTTAAATAAGATTTAAAAAATAAACTCACTGTAGGAAAACCAAATATGGTTACACCTCACTAATTTAGGGACTTGAGTTTTGGCATTCTCAAGTATCTGGAATAGGGCCCAGAATGTGGGGGGAAAGTGCTGATAAGGACCATATTAAACACATGGTGACTAGTTGGCTCACTGTATAGAAGGATTCTTCTTCCTGGTTTGAGAAAGCAATGAAAGGCCAGTCCTTTGCCTATGAAATATGAGATGCAGCGGGAGGCAGAAGAGACATGGAAAGTGAAAAGTGAAGGAAAGCAAAGAGTAGAGAGCAGAAATGGTAAGAGGGCCAGCAAAGCCTAATGGAAATTAGAAGAAAGAATGGGGGCAGAGATGGTAGCAGCCAGCAGAAATTAGAAGCTGTGACAGGAGTGGCAAGTTGCAGACATTTTAGACCACAGAGAACAGCCAGCCATAAAGAGGGCTGGGCTGCATGCCAACCAGTAGATTTTAGCAATCTCAAGAGAGAAGCTTTAGCCGTATGCATCACACCATCTATAAATACCCATGGTACAGTATGACTGAAGAAGGCAGCAGTGAAGTATAGAATATATTTTAGAAAAAAATTTTAAAGAAAAACATAAAAAAAAATAAAAAGCAAAATATAACTGTTCAGCTATTTGAAACCAACACTAATCTAGAAAGTTGAACTTTCCAAAGGGTGTCAGGCAGTAAAGAGTCTATTCGAAAAGGAAGAAAAAGGAACAAACATTCACTGAATTCCTGTTGCGTGCTGGAAGTTTCATGAACATCATTTCTTTTAATCCTCATGATGATCGTGGTTCATAAACATTACTTCCGTTTTTAAGCTGGGTAAAATGAGGCTCGGAGAGATTATGGATAACTTGTTCAAGGTCTCAGGCCCTTAGTCATCAAAATCCATGTTTTCTCAACGATACTAGGCTGCTGAAGAGGAGTGAGGGGAATCGAGACAAATAAGTACAAGTAAGGAGAAATGTGGTTAAATTTGTTGTATCTGCAGGTTAAAGACAATAGGTAGTGTAAATCACAGTCACACTCGGCATGCGATGTAATTCCTATCAACCATAATCTCCAAATTGATATATTGCATTCAGAGAGTGAATAATCATCCTTTTCAGGACCACCCACTCATCTTTACTTCTCCTTGGCTGATTGCTGTACTTTTTCAAGTAAGCATATATCAAGAAGCTGTAGCTTAGTCTATAAATTTAAAAAATTAACTAAGCTGGTCGAGCATTCAAAGTTAGGTACATAAGATAACAGAGCCAAAATGCTTTCTCTTCCGATGAGTGTTCTGTTTACTGCATTACTGTTCCTGTAATACTATACAATAAAAACTCAGTATGCTATGCTAAATCTCAATATGGCAAATAATCAGAAATCTGGTGGAGAAATCCAAATGATTCTTTTCATTTGTACTCATTCACTCTTCACTTTCACAATGGAAATGGTGAAATCCATCCTCAAAGGGTGCTATGAAACAGGCACTTTGATTTACTGTTGGTCAGAGCATAAATTACTATATAATATTTAGAAAAATGTTCATTGCCTCTGGTTTAGCATTTTAAAAATCTATTTAAAAATATTTTAAAAGCTTTATGAAAAAAGAGTTCATTCCAGTATTATCGAGATTAGTAAGAAATTAGAAACAATTTATTGTCCTACAATAAAGGAAAAGTTAATACATCCATTGAGTGGATTATTATGCAGCAACTTAAAATGATGGTCATAAAGTATTTATAACTTGGAAAATCACAACATTACCAGTGCAATAAGGAAGAATAAGGATGTTTGTATAATAAGATCTTAACTATGTAAAACAAAAAAATAAAAAAAATGGAATATTGAAAACATTTTTTAAAAACCTACTACAAATGTAGATTAATCTCTGTAAAAAAATCCATTATTACTTGCTCCTTTTTTGCACGCGCGCACACACACACACTCACACACACACACACGTGCATGTCCACTCCTTAATCTGAGCATCATAGCTTCCATGGTCTGGTTTCACTTTATCCAATTCTTCTTCATTACAAACACATATCTTAGACTGAGCTGTCTCTGCTACCTATCTCCATCCCCACCTCAGTGGCCATCAATTATGACCCAGCCTTTACAGTTCATGACAGGCCACAATTACCCTTGAAGATGTCTCTTGACTAATATGGCTCATGCCCCTTACTTCTCCTAAAGTACTTTCAGAGTCTCTCATTATGGTATTCTATTACATTCTGGCTCCTAATTGTTCTTGTTACTTAATGAGTTGCTTCTTGTCTCAACAGTACGCAACATGAGGGCGGGGACCACGGCTGATGCTTCTTTGGGGTCCCTAGTGTGTCCTGCAGCATCAAGGTCATGGGGTAGTAAGTATTTAATAAGAAATGTAAGTTGAATTTAATAATCTCAGGGTTGTAAGTTTTCTTACATTAATAGCATTTATTTTATTCCTATGGTAGTCTGTGTGCTAAATTTCTAGTAATTATTCTCTTAACCATGATAAACAATTCCAAGAAATGTAATATGGATGCTGAATTTATTCCCATATAAAACCAAAAATAATGAATAGGTTTATTCTCATTCCAGACGTCTCTATATTATTCTATGGCTTACATTCCTTGTTAGGCATTCGTTTAATCTGAGTGTTCTGTCAGTTACCTGCTACATATTAAAATTTACTGAAAATGCAATGAGACATCACTTCGCACCTATTAAGATGGCTATTGTGGAAAAACACAGAAAATGACAAGTGCTGACGAGGATGTAGACAAAGTGGAACCCTTGGGATGTTGTTGTAGGCATGTAAAATGGTGTAGGCTGCTGTAGAAAACATGAAGGCAGTTCTTAAAAAAATTAAACATGGAATTACTATATAACCAAGCAATTTCCTTCTGAATACAGACCCCCCAAAAAAGCAAGCAGGTACACAAACAGATACGTATACACCAACGTTCACAGCAGCATTACTCACAATAGCCCCAAGGCAGGAACAACCTAAATGTCCATTAATAAATGAATGAACAAACAAAATGTGGTAGGTACACAGAATGAAATACTATTAAGCCTTAAAGGGAATTAAATTCTGACACTATATCACAGAGTAACCTGGAAGACATTATGCTAAATAACATAAACCATGGACAAAAAGCATAAATGTGGTATGATTCCACTTATGTGAGGTACCTTTAGTGGTCAAATTCATAGATGGAAAGTGGAATGCTGGTCTGCCAGGGGCTGGCATGGGGGAAGTATGGGGAGTTAAAGTGTAATGGGTACAGAATTTCTCCTAGAGAAGATGGGAAAGTTCTGGAGACGTGTGGTGGTGATAACGGCACAATATGAATATACTTAATGCTACTGCACTCTTCACTTAAAAATGATTAAAATGGTTAATTTTATGTTATGTATATCTAACCACAATTTTTCTTCTGATGATTAACGTTAAAAACCCCACAAAAGTCCAAAAATTCCTATGATGTGCTAAATTTGTAGGGCTCACCTTACTTTTTATTCTTTTTCCATTTACTTTCATTTTTTTAACTTTTATTTCGAAGAGCCATTATTTATGAGTCTAAGACCTTCCACATTTGACTTAGTTCTGGACTGTCCATATTAATACAAATGGAATGCTAATGCACGCAGAATGAAACCTCAGTGGCCTTGCTGTCTTTTGCTACACAGGGAGATGCTTCAAGATCTTGAGAAGAAGCTGAGCTCTAACCTTCAGAAATGGCTTAAGGTTTATTTTTCATCTATTGTGAAGTTATCTACAACCCATTAGATTTCCTGGAGGCACTTTTGTGGCTTTAAAATGATCTGTGCCTTTAGTCTAACAGCACTAGCAGCAAAGTCTCAGTAAAATGGCTTTAATTTCTTAAATTCTATCCAATAAACAATCATATATTTGTACGTGTGTATGTGTCATTATTTATTTACATGTTATTGTTTATTTACAATCAACACAAGGGATTGATAAAAAATTTAGAAACAAAAACATATTTTTTATACCTTTTATGTGAGCCAGGAACTACGCTAGGCATTTTCACACATATAGTTTAATCCTCACAGAAACCATTAGAAGTAGGTACTATCATCCCAACTTTACAAAAGTAGAAATGAGACTCGGAGAGGTATGTAATTTGCTTAAGTCATAGTAAGCACTATAATCCTCGTCTGAACCTGCATCTGACCCTGAAACCCATGTGAAAATATCCAGTGGTCTATGAGAAAGTACGTTTAGAGAGAAGTCTGAACTAGAGATACAGATGTGAAAAACGTCAGGCCAGAGGGAACAAGTGAAATTGCTGGTGTTAACGGGGTAACCTAGGGAAAGTATTTAGTGAGAAGTGGGGTGAAGGTAGAAACTGTTGTTTAGAAAGAGCAGCCAGAGAAGAATATAAGCCTGGTAAGGAATGACCCCCAAAAAATGGGGGAAGAACCAAAGCTGAAGCTGAGGGAAGAGTGTCAAGGAAAGAGCGGCCAGTTATGTAAAAAGGTCAGGACAGGAAGCCAAAGTTCACATCCTCCAAGAGGCCAGAGACAGAAACAAATGGCTTCCTCTGCTGTGGCGGCCAAATCACTTCACGCACATTCCCATTAGAGCAGCCATCCCATTGTGTCACCACGATGCTGGCTACCACTCCTGGCTGAGGTGAAGCTACATGGGAAGGGCTTAGTCTACTTGTTCTAAAGACCTCCTGGGCATAGAACAGAGCCTCGCTCCAGCAAATGTGCAAATGCTCGCTCAGTGAATGCGCCCAGGGCTGCTTACACCCGCGAGGGAACTGGACAAAAGCTGAGTCCTTGCCTTAGATTCAGAAGCTAAGATTCTGGCCGACAGTCCAAACTCCTGGATGCGAGGCTCTGCTCTAATTAACCTCTTAGCCTTCAGGAATGTTACTCACCCTGACAGAACCTTGTCTGCTTAGCTGGATTCCTGGTTCTGGCCCTCAGTGCCAGGCTCGCCTTGTTTTACCTGTAGTTTGAATCATATCTAAGACTGCTAAGTATTCCAAGGTTAATATCAGATGCTGAATGTTGGGGTGAGGAGAAGATTCTTTTAACAGGACACAAATCATTGTGAAAATGACAGTATTACTGATAACGTGACAATAATTACATTCATGGGCCTTAATGAGTTTACCAGAATGAGACTGCCCTTTTTTCTCACATATACGTGTATGCTTATATGTAATATATAGTTGATAATAAAACCCAAGTTAATTGAGTCCTGTCATGTGTATTTCCATTTTAAATTATTTATTTTTAGCTGTGCGGTCGCTATCGTGCTCCCGGCAGGCCAAGGTTTCTTCCTTAGAAGACCTGGCGTGATCCCCGCCCTACACACACACACACACACACACACACACACACACACACACACACACACACACACACACACCTTTCCTTTCTCTGTCCTCCTCAACGTTAAGGGAAATGTTCCTTTAAACTTTATTGTATTAAGAGGTCAGATAATCAATATTTTGTAAAAATGTGACCATTCTATGTGCTAGAGGAATCTTAATGATTAAGCAAAGACTTCCATCAATGCAGCCCAGCGTTTAAAACTGTGAAATCACGTCGCTCGTGGGGATTAGAGGTTCGCCTCATTTCACGCAGATTTACTCCTGAAAAGTCAGGTGCATGTCAAAGCATACTCCGAACGCGATGGGGAATTACAGCATTCATTGATAAATCTTTTTAAGCAGTATATTTTCACACTTGATCTTAGCCAAAAGGCTGAGAAATGATAGTAGATTTTTATAGTGTGACTAAGTATCTTTAACTTTATCAGTTTGGTAAGGCAAAATGGGGCAGTACTGTATTTCTCAACCTTTAAATATTCATGTTCTCTTCGGATAAACATAAAAATTTCACGCTCTTTAAGTATCTTACATGAAGAATTTCACACATATACAAAAATATTAACTTCCACATACTCATCTCCCAGACTCAACAGCTGTAATGATCTTGCTGTTTGCTACATTTATTTTTTTCTTACTGAAATAATTCACAGCAAATCCCGGACATGTCATTCCCTCCACATCTCTGTGTGATGTGCTAAAAACCATGAGTATTTACTTATATAACCACAGCACTGAATTTTCCTAATTGTGTTTTAAAAATGTCTTTTTTACAGCTGACTTGTCGGTGTGAGGATCCCAACAAGGTTTGATCGGGAGATCACATTTGATCAGGAGATCTCCTAGGTGATTTTCCACCTGGAGCTGAGCCTCTCACTTCCTCCTCAATGCCACTGACTTGTTAGAAACAGTCGGTTGTTCAGTAGACTTTCATCTGCTATTTACCTTTGTTAGATGTCATTTATATCATTATCACATGCATTTTTTATAGGTTTTATTAGATGTGGGTTCAACTTTTTTTGGTAAGAGTATTTCATGAGTAGTATACTCTGTGCTTCCAGCTGAGGTGGGGGGGGGCGGTTGTGTCTTGAAGAGCAGATGGTATTTGAGAGGGATGTCTGTGTGAGAAGATAAGCGTGAATGTTACAGGCAAAGAAAACACATGAGCAAAGGCACACGCAGAAGTAGGTAAGGGAATGTATTCAAGGGAAGAAACTACACTACCTAGAGAGAGGTTTGCAATACTGTTCACAGCGCCACATACACAGATGCCATTCCATTTGGCCCTGCTGAATCAGCGTTTCTAGGGAGCGAGGCTGGCTACCTCTATTTTGTCTGTTCTTGCTAGGTCCAGCTCACTCCCGCTTCAGGGATCTGGGGCAGGGCTTACATACAGTAGCTTCTCTCCACTGAAGACTCAGTTTAACTATTAACTTTTCAGTAAAGTCTTATCCCATCACTCTGTTCATAGCGACCAATCTGCTTTATTTGTTTCTTAGCTCTTATCTGATATTGTCTATCTTATTTGTTTATTTACTTGTTTTGGTATGTTTTCCTGGCCAGAATTTATGCTTCCAAAGAGTGTGAAACTTGTCTGTCTTGTTCACCGTGGTAACTCCAAAGCTTAAAAGAGGTCTGGGTACACATTAAATATTAAATATTCACAGGGTGAATGAATACAATTGGAAGATTAAGAAAATTCTTTCTGGAACATTTTTATATAAGGTAGAGACAAAGCACTAAAATTACCCGTTAAGCTGCCTTCACTAAGACTGGAACAGTAAGTACCTTCTTTGAGAATCTCTCTTGGCCATTCTAGATATTTTGCTTTATGATAGCTCGTTACCTTATTGTTTAAAGGAAGAAATTTGGGACAGCATTTCATAGAAGAGAACTGCAACTCCAAACATCTATCTAATCAGCTCAATAATAATTTCCAAATGTACTTAATGGACTATTAAATCAGTAATTAGAAATCAAATTTTGCTACGCTGCAAAAGATGTCAAAACTATGTATGCTCGGACTGAGATGTTTTAAAATTAAAATTTTATTTAATTAGCGTTCCTCAGAGAAAGATATTTTCAAATTAAAATTTTATTTAATTAGTGCTCCTATGATCTATATTAAAATTTATCTGCACCCTTGTTGCCTTATAAAAATACAGGCAGGGTAGGGTAAATGTACAGAAAGAACTTGTGGTGGTGAACAAAACTCAATGACAGAAAGAGGTTAACAACCAAAAAAATAAAGCCCAGCAGAAAAAAATGATTTAAGGTTTAAAGAATAGGAAAAAAATATGAATAAAGCGAAAAAACTCTGATACAAGTTGTTTTGTGGGGTGTTTGAAAACGTTCCTTCCTTTCACCCACACTTTTGTGAGTTAAAGTTAATGCGTTTCTATCGCATTCCTGTTGCCACTATTGCCAAATGCTTTCGTATGGATGAGGCAGATACCTGGTTATTTAAGGAGCAGGATAAATGGGCCACGACAGCTTTCCCCATCCCCAACCCACCAGGGAACGCTTGAGAATTCCACCTGACATGAGGACAGCACTGTGCTCTTAAACAATCTGCAGTTTGATCCGATTGTTCCCCAGTGGGGGGAGGTAGGCCACAGCTCACTCAAGAGTCATTGATTGGATTAACAGCCTAATTCCCAACAGATGAATAGAATACTGATGTCTTGTCAGCCCAGATCACAAAAGGAAAACACAATCTGCTTCTACAGCTCAGAGATTTAACCCTCTATCTACCCTGAAGCTACAGTTTTAGCTTTTCATGTTATAATTTCTTTAGAACTATTTGCCTACAAATATCATCAAATGGTGGTCCACACACTTTCATTTTCTTTTAGGGTAATATATATTTTTTTTACATGTTTAAAAACAAGGAAAGATTTTTACTTCAGTTGTTACTGTTCACATTAGTCCTGCTATGCAAATTCTTTCCTGGGTTTCCCAAAGAAATATTTAATAAACTGCTTTCTTGGGAGACCCAGTAAAACAGGACATAGCCTATGAAAAGAAAAGTAACAAAATCTATACATTCCAAGATAAAACTATTTTTGAGCTCTTTTTCTGACATACACGACTGATTTTCTTAAGGGGAATGAATGATTGTATTAAGGGAAATAGAGTCTCAATAAATGTTAGCTTTAGTTAATTCTCCTACTCTGCCTCTTTCTCCCAGCCCGACTGTAATTTAATAACTTTTGTATGTGGTTGTACAACTAAGAATCAAATAAAAAGATCTTATTTTTGATACTGGTTTAAAATAAGAACAAAAGACTTCATCAAGTCACCTACGCATTAGAATTCAGTAATAAAGTTATATGCATCATCTTCAATAAGGAGTAAAATAAAGATGCAGCATTCTAGGCAATTTCACGATGCTTTATTTTTTATACCTTTCTGCTTATAACCTGTCAATGTAACAAGAAAGACTGATTTTAGTTGGTTGGTAGTAAAAACAATTATGGTAGTGGCTAATCTGTTTACTGCACTAAACAATTTATATGTGTTCTCTTATTTAATCCACCCAGTAACCTTATGAAGTAGGCATTAAATTATCTCATTTCACGAGTGAAGAAACTAGAGCACAGTTAGATTAAATAACTTTGTCTGAGGCCACATGATTTGTTAAGTGGCAGAGCCAGAACTTTAAGTCTCTGGCTCCAAAGCTTATGCTCTTAAATACTATCGGGATTTTGTGGGGTTCTGTGCATATCTTTGTGTTTACATGGAGAGTTTTCAGTATTCTGAGATTTGGCCTTCTTGTTATTATTCTTTTGGGAAAACATCTCTGTGCATACAAATATCCTCTAATGGCTTTTCTTTTTCTTTAGGACATTTTTCAGGGATTTCATGATAACTCCCCAAAATTAGCTATGTCAGAAAAAGAAAGCCTTTTTGCTCATGGCTTTGAAGTCACATTCAACTTCTACCCCTTTTCTTCATCTCTTATGTTGTCTTTCAAGTGTGGTTAACTGAATTCTCCTTCTGTACTGTATCTCTAACTCTTTCTTCATAGTAACAGACCCTATCCAGGTTCCTAACCTCCTAATCCATTAATTCCTACAGGAGCCTCCCTAATAATTAATCTGGTCTCCCATCCCTTTTGCAAGCATTGTCCCAAGCATGCCATTCTTTTATTTAAAAATTTGAAGCATATTCTAATTGTCTTCAAGTCAGATAAGAATTTCTAACTCAGAATTTCCCTAGTTTTGGATGTGGTTCCATAGTGTAGCGGTTAGCACCTCTGTTTTACACACAGAAGGTCCTCAGTTCGCACCCCCGTGGAGCTGTGGTCCATGGTCTACGGCCATGCCACTCTGAACAAGCCTGATGTCTGATTTCCAAAGCTAAGCAGAGTCGGGTTATTATTTAGATGGGAGACCACTTAGGAAGACTGGGTGCTGTAGGCATACATAATAATAAATAAAAAAAAGAATTTCCCTAGTTTTGAATAGAATTTGGCATATTGTTATGGTTTTGAATATTAACATTGTACATATAGAAAGTTTAGGTCAGTTCAAATATGAGAACATATAATAAATATAGATTTTTTATATTGTTAGGTTATATATAATATATAATAATGAATATATTATTGTTTATGTTATACTATTACATTAGATTAGAATCTAATTCTTTATGGTAATATATGTTTCTGTAATAGCTATCAGGTTAAAGGAGATTTTTGAGAAATAACAATTATAGAGAAAAGTACATTTTTTGGAAAGAGACAAGGAAAAAGCTTAACTAATGCCAATTAAAAAAACATCCAAAAATATGGATTGCATAAAAGCTCTTTAACAATATTACCTAACCACTCCTTAATTTAGGCATGCTTTCTTTTAAGAAAATAAAAATTTACAGTTGTATATCATTTTTACAGAACACTTTCATATATATTCAATTATTTGAAACTAACATCTTGAAGTAAGTAGGTACTAGCTCCATTTCATAAATAAGGAAACTGAAATTCAGCATGGTTCCAAGACTTGACCAAAATTATATTATAAGCCAAACAACAGAATTAGGACTTAAATTTATGTCCTCTAACACAAATGAAGAAAAGAACTGGCAAGTTTTCCAATTTCAATGTATAATTCTCATTTCTAGACCACAAGCAAAAGGTACCATTGAATTTGGATAATTCATTAGCTACTACCATTTTGGCTAACCAAGATTTCTCCTCCATCCCCAAATATACTGTCAATGTCCATTCAGCTAAGCATGAAGAAATCCAACTAAGAGGAGAAAAGACCGTCTCAGTAACTAAAAATAGTAACGTTACATTAAAATAAAACAACCTAAAACAAGCGTTTAGAAGATAAAAATAACATGAACAGATTCTGAATCAAGACAGGTCCTATCAGAGGTTCCCTAGTAACTGGAAGACCTTCAAGAGGACGACCCCCAAAGAGTTCCCTTCCTTGGTGTCTAAGAGGGCGCGAGAGCGCGTGAGGAAAGAGAACCGCCTCCTCGCATGCTAAAGACTTGGAGGCGCCTCCACGGTGGTGGAGACACGATGCTCCAATGACACAAAGGACAGCTCATAAGCTCTTGTGATATTTTTCTGGTCCCTTCATACTGTGTGAAAGTCTAAATTCAGAGGAAATTTTTATAACATAAATTGAGGGAGGTAGCAATCTTTGTTCTGGGTGCTCTGGTCAAGTATAAAGTTAGCTGACAATGCTAGATGCCATGGTAGGCATGTCTACTAACCCATCTTTCAAAAAATGATACCCCGAAAGGCCTACTGTGTTTAAGAATATTTAAAGGCTTTCGCATTCCATATGTCCACAAGTTTAGATTCCTACCATACAATACAAAAACAGTTAACATAGCAGAGATTCTAAAATAAGTCATCTTAACTTTAGTTATCCTTTCAAAAAACCAGTAAACAATATTAAGCAAAAAACAAAAATGAACCAAAAAAAAAAAAAAACCCAAACCATTTTAATCACAAGAAAAATCAAACCGATGGTGTATCCTTTGCGGTAACAGACATACTTGTCTGACTGTGGAAACCAGGTTAAAGACGAGGGCCTGGACAGTTGTGTCCTGAAACAAGCAGACTGCAGGTTTTATAAATACATACAGAAATAATTAAAATATAAGGGGTTTAGAAGGATTAATCTCCTTTAAATAATCTCTGCCACAAAGCCTGTAAAGACACTGCTGGCAGTGGGCCCACGTGAGACCAGCTGTCGGATATCAGAGCAGCAGGGAGATTAACCACGACCACTTCTGCACTGACCTCCTCGGTGCAGGCTTCTCCGGGCTTCGGCCTCAGCACTCACTGTGCCACGGGCAAAGGTCAGCAGGATGCTACCTGGTGCGGCATCATCATCTGCCTTGATTACCTGTCCTTAGCTAAGGAAAACAAAGCCCCAAACGAGACAGTGGGTGCTGGACGGGAATCACCAAATGTAGGGCTCAGAGGACGACAGGGAGATGCGGGAGGGCTCCCCAAAGTACCGATTGCCTGGTTTCCATTCATATGACTCATGGCAATTTCAGAGTCACCTTTAATTATTTTCAAACTGAGTTTTAAGTAGTGCAGATAGCATCCTTACTCCCAAAGGAAGCACAAAGCAACTGATAACTCTTTAAAAACCAACACCATTTTGCTTCAAAACTAGCTACAAAGTCAACAAATATGTTTAAAAGGTGATAGTGCCAATGAATAAAACAAGGATATTTATAATAAACAGTATTCTTTCAGTCACATTTCTGGGGCCCCCCTCTATATCTCTATTATAGGGTATTCCCATGACTTTAAAAGGAAACCATTAAAAAAAACAACAGCCTCGAGGATGACATGAAATCAATGTATATAGAAGACCTTTTAAAAAAAGTGTTATGCAAATATAAAATATATAAATATGTTATGAAAACGATTTGTTCAGATGGAAGGTACTTGGACTGACAGAAGTCGAAACAGAAGAACACGGACACGTACATACGTATGCACTGATCATACGTAGTCCTCTACCAGAAGAAAACGAGCCGGTGTGGACCACCTTCTTTAAACAGTCTATTTGGGGTTCCTAAGCCTCCTTCATTCTAATTTTGCTTCTGTGATTTTTGGATGTCAACAAACCTCTCTCTGTGTTAATTTCTTCTTGTCAAAAAAGTGATTTTTTTTTCAGTCCCCTGTACTACACAG
The DNA here is from genome assembly GCA_004027375.1 of Macroglossus sobrinus. Classification (NCBI taxonomy): domain Eukaryota; kingdom Metazoa; phylum Chordata; class Mammalia; order Chiroptera; family Pteropodidae; genus Macroglossus; species Macroglossus sobrinus. Next base: position 558,863 of record PVKZ01000721.1, on the reverse strand, counting down.
GTTCATTTCTAAGGACAAGTGAATAAATAGTATGTGTCTAACTCTCTAGTAAAAGTGGGCTCTCACATCAATTCTAAATATTTCAAAGAAATCAATCTGATATGACTAGAGTGAAATATTCTGGATAACACAACTGATCGAATTTCAAAGAATCAGAATAGTAAATAATTTAATTGACTTTTTTTAGGAAGTTCTTTGGGTTTTTACAGAGTTGAAGCACAGAGATCTTGTTAAAAAGAAATTTCTAAATATCAGGATACCATAAACAGCAGCATCACTTTACTACTAAGCAACTCATAGGAAACTTATGATCAGTTTCTATTCTTTTAAATAACACACAGGCACCCATACTTTTCTCTAAAGTAAAAGCTGTCTTCAACTTCTCTTCTCCTCTTCAGAGTGAGCTGTACAGACTGCCAATGAGGAGGCCAAAAGTCAAACGCATGCCCGTCCATTTGACTGCACTGATATACATGAGCACATTCTCCACACATCGGAGTGCTCTCAGATGTTAATTACTTTCAGACTATAGGATTTGATTCAAATTTTGAATTGCTGATCCAGAGGTGAGTATCTCTTTTTACCAACCCCCTAGGCTAGCAGTTCTCCAAATGCAGGCCCCAGGCCAACAGTATCTGTTTCACCTGAAATATTGTTAAAAATGTAAATGATTAGGCTCCACCCCAGACCTACCAAACAGAAACTCTGGGGGTGGGACCAGTGATCATTTTAACAAGCCCTGGGTGATGCTATGGCTAGCTAGCATCTGAGGACCATTGCTCTATGCCGGTATATTCTCTGTAAATGAGCACCATCTTTTGGACAAATAGAAATAAATATCAACTGCAGTGAAATAATGAAATGCAATAAAAAGTTTCTTAAAATATTATTTTAAGTGATTTATCTTTTCCTTAATGTTTAAATTTAAACATACTTGACTGGATTTCTTTTCATCTTCTAGGGAAAGGCTGCCCATCAGAGAGACCGTTATAGTCTGGTGCATGGTTTTTATAGTTCTGTAACGCCAACTGACATTTATTGGAGCTTCACCTAAGATTTTTCTATCAACGGATGTGTTGGAAGAGCAATAACCAAGTATGCTGTGTTGGGCAAATACCTACACATCAGGACACTTTTCAAAGCCATCAGGCAAAGGGGGTCAGTCGAAATTTTTTTTTACTGCACAGGCTAATGCTTTAAGAGTGTCTTGATGGAATCAAGGAAATTGGATTGTCCCCCCATTTGCTGGGCTAAAACAAGCCTTTTTTATTTATCCCATTAGAGGAACACAAGAGAAACCTTTTAAATGTCACTAAAAATTTCCCTGCATTGCAAAACCTAGTCAAAAGGGGTTTAATTTTCTCTGAGAACTCTTAAGTAATGCAGTATGTCAAGGTTTAATAAATTGTAGGTGGGGACAGTTTTCGTTACAGGCAACTTTTTTTTTTTTTTAAACAGGTGCTTAGACGTGCTTTGGCCTCTCTCTGCCTAACATGGCCACGAAACATCAGTGCAAACAACAAACAAATGAACCATAATGGAATCTAGCATATCTGGAACAGATTTTAAGGGTACTTTTAAAAAGAAAATATTCTAACATGTATTAAAAGTGATGTTAGTCTTTTTATTAGTGATATTTTTGTATTGAGCTCCTTGAAATTTTCTTAAAGAATCTGTCCTTGAACACAGCCTACCCCCAAGCAGAGCTCAGCGACTGGGCATTCAGCAGTCTTCCACAGAAAGACGTACTGCACGCGAAGATGCACAGTGTTTCAAAACACTACACAAATGTCAACTAATGAAAACAAGTTGATTTATTCTATATGGATTGCACATATCTTTTAAAAACATAGAATAAAGTGATCTATATTTACCTCCTATGAGCATATATATGTATTTTGGTGTATTTCTTGAGTAGATACAATCATTAAATATTCTGAGCTTTTGTTGTTGTTGTTGTTGTTGTTGAGCTTTTTTCCCCCTTTTTAATATAATACTAAAAGAATTTCCAAACACAAAACAAAATGGTATGGGAAGAATACCAGAATGAAGGACTTGAAAAAAATGGCTATCTATAAATGAGAGTGGTTTCTTTCCTGAATTATCATCTTGATAGAAATATCAAACCATACTCAAATGAGAATTGTGTACACCTTACTCTATCCCCTAGCTCCCAATACTGAGAGAGAAGAAACTATGCTGAAGACAGTAAATCCTAGTATAACTGATACAATGAAATAATTAATAATTAAATTATGTCAACTATCCTTCTTTTATTACCTGCTTTTTAAAAATACTTTCGGCTCATACCAGGGCCAGATGGCACAGGGCTCGACAATGACGCAGTTCTAGAGGGACCCGGCAGGCTGCTAGTGCCACTTTACCCTGTGACCACAGCTGTTCCAAAGCGAGGCTTAGCAAAGTGCCTCTGACAAAAGCAGGATATAAAGGAGGCTGGGAGAAAGAAAGATGACGCTCTGTCACGTACAATCAGCTGTCCCTACACTTTCAATAAGTATGCTTTAATTATTAATTAAAATTAGTATTTAAAAGCTAGTTTCCTCTTTGAATGGAAACTCCAGCTTCATGACTTAAGTTCCTAACAATTGAATGCATTTCATTATTAGTTATTCTCTCCTCTCTATACTCTCTGTAAGGGGACAGGTAGTTTTCCTCTTTTAGCTGTTAGCAGTAACGACTCAGAGGCTCTCATGAAATTCTATGTTGAGTCATTGAAAGTCTTCTTAATCTGTCAATCTTGACAAAAGAACCATTCATCGTAAAAAGACAAATAAGCAACTAAAGGGAAAAGAACTAAACGAGGGTAAAGGAGTATGTAAAAAGATTCTATAATGAATATTTAATATTTAAAAGACCCTGCCATTGGCTTAACTTCACTGTTTTCACAGGAGAACCTATGCTGATCCCAAATCCTGACATTCTGGAGAATAGAAAAGTTGAGAAAATGTAACCTTGTTTTTGCTGAAATGCAGGAATTCTTATTCTGGATTCTTAGATTCCTGGACATCTTCAGAAGGGCTTTGGCAAATGTATGAACCTGTTAAAATTGTTTGCAAAAGTTTTACATGCATGTCCTCTCTCTCTGGTGTTCCCAGCTTTCCTCATAGCCTTCCTAAGAAGGTTAAAACCACAGCTGTGGGGCAGCAGCATAGATTAAAGACTGACCATGAACTGAATTGCTGAACCTGGGTGATGAGTACACGCAAGTTCATTATACGATTCTAATTTTGCACATGATTGAAGTTTTTGTAAATAAAAGGTTCTTTTTAAAAAATTGCTGTGAAAGGAATTCATTATATACCAATCAATTCTTGATAGAGGACTGTGGAATCGTATCCGTCAATCTAAGTGAATTGCTAATGTGACAATTTTATATTTCCTTATGTCATACAGTGAGTCAAAATGAAGGTAAGGGATTTGGAGTTTTATAAAACCAGTGTAGAAACCATCTGTAAGTATGGAAACCTTTCACACCAAAACTTTCAGTGATACACGTGACTTTCCTTTCGAATTCCTTATTCTGTTTCACAAAATGTCAAAATTGGACACAAAATCAGGAAAAGGGAAGAGAGAAGAGGTAACTGGCAAAACAAAGACTACAAAGACAAGGCAGGTGCTGGTTTGGTGCTTGAGAGCAGGGGTGCGGGGGCAGAGTGAAAGGAATAAAGTGGTAGGTCTAATCAAATCACTTTAAAAAGCTCAGCCTCTCAGAGTTAACCTTGCCAATCAGAGGAAGAAGGAGCAGGAGCAGAAGCATGTTTGCGCACATTAAACTTCGCATGTGTCCTTGAACCTGTGGTGCACGCCTCCTCTCGAGCAGCCTGGGAAGGCCTGATAATGCTCACCCTCAGAGAGAACCTTGAATCCATTAGAAAGCTCCACAGGACGGAGAAAGCCTCAAGTGGCAGCCTGAACCGCACAGACAGCTCACACCCTTTACTAATATTAGAAGTGAGCTCTTGGGATTAAGTCCGCAAGTCCTGGGAAATTAAAAAGTATGAACACACCGACAAATGCCGTTATACCCAAAAGAATACAAGGTATCTTGAAATCCTTCCTTTTCCTTTTTTTTATGAGATGGCAAATATTTAAAACAGTGATGCAATAAAGACTGGTTACTAAGTCTACAATGAAACTCTAACTGGTCTGGCTAAAATCTGACTCATGTTATGATAATATTTACATCTCCACAGTGCTCTGCTATCTATACAAGCATTCACCCATCGAATGGCCTAGCACATTTTACACACAAAGTACACTTTTAAATAAAAGGAAGTATGAAGGTGGATGCTTTGTTTTTCATGTCGCTTCTATTAAGTTATTATAGTTTTACTCTGTTCTATACTAACGAGAAGATACTTACGTCTGCAGGCAGATGTAAACTCAACATATAAGAGAGATTGCTAATAATTAGAGCTTTCTAGAATGGAATAGGCTTTCTGAAGTAAGTAGAAATGTTCAAAAGAGGCTGGCTGGCTGAACCACCTTTTGGAAGTTGAGCAGAGAAAATTCCTGCATTAGGTGGGAAGCTGAACCAGATGGTCTCTGAATTCCATTCCAGCTTTCCGATTTTATAATTATGCTTTATTCAAGGTCACAGCGGTTTTGGCAGAATAGAAAAATGGAACCCAGGCAACTTGACCCCAAACGTAGTCTTTCTAAAGGCAACATTATCAACCTCTCAAATGACTTCAGGCAGGACATATAACACAGTGAGGCTGACTGGGTCAGGGCAGCAACGGGGGGCCACGGGGAGCTGGAGAGCTCCCGGCCTGTCAACAGAGGGCAGCAGCTACTCGGCTCTAGCTACCTGTTGCCACGTGGGAATATGGCCAGCACTGCCCTATTTTCAGATTTTTCAAGACAATCCTAAAATCTGGACTACTACGTGAATTTAATTGGTGGTAAATTACACATAAACTGTGGGTACCACTATGGATGCCAAACAAAATAGCTCTTTGGGCTGCATATGACTCATGTTGGTTTGTGACCAGACCTTCCTCAAAAACCCGACTTCCAAAATACTGATTTTTAAAAATCGTCCTCTAGATTATTCAAATTTTCAACACCTTTTTTGAAATATAAAAATCTAAACTTTATGCTTTGTATTAATCATTGCCTGCTATGTATATAACAGCATTTTGCTCTGACATTACAGATCATATTCCCATTACTATGGTGACATCATGAAGTTGGCTTTTGTAATATCGACACGACATTGCGGTCTCATCGTTTTACCTATGGTCCACAATAACCACTAAATTTTCTACACATGATATTTGTACATAATTTCTACATATGCACCTATGAATATTGACCATAAATATTCGATAGCACTGGTTTTACAGAAAAACTACCTTTTCTTTGAGGAGTCGTTCTTTCCCTGAATTATCTCATTCCTACCTTTCAGGTATTATTAACCACTCCGTGGCTGTATCAGTTGGGTCATCAAAAAGGCACACTTGACCATTTCTAGACCTTAGTCCGCTGACTCATTTGTTACTTCGTGTACTTCCTTCATTTTTAATTCATCCTCATGTGACATTGAGAAGAACATTTTAGACTCAGCAAATGGAAGCACAGCCAAATATATCGTATAACACCACGCATTTCGATACTAAGTCTCAGAAGTCATCAGTGAGCCACTATTTCAACATTCAGACAAGTCGTTCTTTTAAGGCAAATGACTGATCCATTTCTTGAGTGGAATGAGGAAGAACTGCATGACTTTTTTAAAAGTTACAGAATTACAGAGTTAATCCAATTCTGAGCCTGCAATCAACTTTAAAGTACACAAAATGTTACAGTTTGGTATTAGGTAGCTAAGGTGTTCAGAAACATTTATGGTGAAGAAGGCAGATTGCCTAGGGATAAAAACATTTCTTTTGTTTTAAGCTTACAATAATGTAAGATGTCAACAATTTCTGGTTTATCCCAATAGCAAGAGAGAACATAGCCAGGGGGCCATTAAGAAGGAGCAATTTTCTACACCAGGACAGAACCCTTTGACAGTGTCCTATAATTCAGTTAGATGTAAAAATAAGATGACATTGGGTGTTCTGTGAACTCAAAGTAATTTGAACTTGATTCACATTGTACTGTGAGCCAGTTGTTCATTCTCGGATACCAACTTCACAAAAGAAGTGAGTACCCAATATAAAAATGACAGAAAAAAATAACTTATTAAAGAACATTATGATCTGTGAGAATAAGAACATAGATTAAAAGTCACACTGAAGGGGGAAACCTAGTAAACAAAATAATGTCTGCATATAAGAATGTCATTATAAATAAGAAAATATTAAGGACATGAAGAACTCATTACTGTCATCCTCATACAATGCGTCAGATGGTTGTGAATTCTAAGAGTCCTGAGTCAGTGTGATAGAGTGTGATGGCAGCACAATGCAGGGAAAAAAGCACGGAATCTGCAATCAAAACACTTGAGGTGTGAACTCTGCTCAAGCAATTCACATACCTCCCTGACCCTAAGTTTCCTCAGCTGTGAACTGGGGACAATCCCACACTGGACTCCTGTAAGGATAAAATGAGTGAGTGAGTGTGTGTGTGTGTGTGTGTGTGTGTGTGTGTGTGTGAGAGAGAGAGAAACATATTTAATAGAGCAGAAAAAAATCATAAAAATATTTGGTCTTTAAATACTAATCATTTTTGTTCACAATTTTCAGACTTCTTTCACATTGACATTTGGCTCTTTGTTAACCCAGAAAGGTCTGCTTATTTTTTTCTGGAGATTTAGAGATTCCTTTGCATAAGAAGATGAACACATTTGTTTTATTAGTCGATGAATATTCACACAATGCCTCGGAAGCTCCTAGAATAACACTAAAGGCTTGGTGCACAGTGAGGACTAGAGTTAGTCTCTGCCAACATAACGCATTATAGGAGAACTCTTTCTTAAAACCTTATTTACAAGCCTAATCTTAAAAATAGGCGAAAGTTGAGGTGGGAGGGAAACGTCTGGGCACCTCTGTGGGATCCACGGAGCACTCTGAAAACACCATGCTGGCAGGCAGGTCTCCTCCAGCGTCTGTATGTTCCCAGGACAAGGGTCCAAGTGGGTATCTCCAGGACCCCTTCTTTTCCTACCCCTGGATCCATCCTACATCACAAAGGGCCTCGCACACGTCATTACAGACACCTTAGCTCCCCTGCCCAAGCTCAACCCACTCCCCACCTCCCACTTACTCTCCCCTCGTCAGGCCCAGGGACACACATAAGGGAACATGAAGGGAACTAGATTATCTGGACTGGTCTCTATATAAGCCAATTGCATTTCTGGTGAAGCTGTGATTTAAAAGTACAAAGTAGATGTATATTTTACATTTTGGGAAGGAGAAAATTATTAAGAAAATTCTTAAAATGATTATCTAACACCTCAGCTCTTTTTTCTGCTCTAGTCATAAATGAATATATTCTACCACTTTTATAAGATTGTCTATATTTGTTTCAACCCATTCACATTTTTTAAAAGTATGTTATATAAGAAACTGCTTTTCTAAGAAATAAAGAACTGTTTTTTAAAAAAATAAGTAACAGTTACATGAAACAAAACCAGCCCCTTGCCAAGATATTTATCAAGAGCAGTAAGTCACTCCAGTGTGGGCACCGTGGTCACATAATGCAAAACCTTCATTTAAGAGCACATCTAATTTATCTTTAGAGCCGAGTCTTTAGAACCCACTGCTCAATGTCTATCCGAAATATATGTTACAGCCTATTTGCTTAGGAATGCCTCACTCGGACAGTGCTCTACAGAGACAACTAAGAAATTAAGTATATTGACCAGATATGTCAAAAAAGTCATAAAGTCTTCAGACAATGTTGTTAAGATCAAGTTTTACTGATCTCTTTCCTCTTTCTCTTTCCATAAATTAAAGACATAGTTTTTTTGAGGTATTATTTACATTCTAAATCTTTATTCTTTGTTTATATCAAACACATATTCAGTGATATATCTGGTAATGCAAGAGGATTTGGGAATAGAAAAATATCAAAGTTCCTACTCTTAAGTAGCCTAGCATCTAAGGAATGGAGATAATTACAATAAAGAATACATTCCATGAAAAATGTAAACGAAGTGTATTATGCGTATTTATGTGTATTTATGCAATAGAGGGAGGCTGTGGGGGGAGGAAAGGACAGGGGCTAGGTCAGGGTCTTCCCGAAAGAGGTGACACTTTCATGAGGAAAGTACAGGGAAAAGGATTTTGAGTGCGTGTGTGTGTGTGCGCATGCACGCACATGGGTGCACGCGCATGCTATGTGTTTCAGGCTGGGGGACTAGCTTCAAAGGAACAATCATTTTTCAATATTTTATATTTACTGAATGGACTATATGTCACACCTTATGCAAGAGATCACTAAAAATATTAAAGAAACAGAAAACATGATCTCTGCACTCAAAGAACTCACAGTCCACCTGGAGGAAAAACTTAAGGTAGACAATAAATACCATCAGTACAATAACACTAGTTAAGTAAAACCACTGGAGAACATCCTGGATGTGTAGAGGAGTTCTGAGAACTGAGGTTCCTCCTCTTTCATTTTATCTCCATTGGACAGGAGTCTCTCTACCATGAGTCCTTGAACTAGGGTAGCGAGCCTCTCGCTTCCAAATGATCTGCCTTGACCCCCAATTTGCCATCAGAGAGAAGTTGTTTCCATTATGATTTTGGTGCGCAAATGAATGTATAGAGAATTGGTGAATCCCCAAATGATTTAAGGGCAGAAACTGTAGAATCACATTGGAAAATGACCTCTATTGGACTGCCTATTTGTTCTGCTTTAAAATAACTTCTGTAAAAAACCTTCATGTTTCCACTTTATTTTGATAAACTAAAAATTTATCAGAGATCATTTGTTATTGGAAAACTTGGATTTAAATCTTGATGTTGCGGCAGCTGTGTGACTTTGATTATGCGCAAAAATTCATTTCACGGGATTATTAAGGAAAAAGGACACCGAATATGTAGATATACCTTGAACAATTATTTGAAAAATAGCAACTGCTCAGTCAATAGGATTATATCTAAATTTGTATCTGTCTTTTAAAAATGCAACCTTAGCCGAGAATTCTAAACAGTTGCTAATGATTCACCACAGAATTTAATTAATTTAGTCTGATTGTTTTTATCCTAACTCTTATGATAAATAGCACTGAAGGATGGGCTCGTGATTATAGATAGGGTTTAGAATGACAAACCCGGCACTATAGAATTATGGGTGGATGTTTTGTAATTTTACAATTCCTATCTTACCAACACCCCCCGCCTCCTACTCACCTACTGAGTCATAATTTCTGGATTTTCAAGAGTCCTCTTATTTTTAAAAAGATCTATAGTTGATTCCAGTTTGTAAACTTTCTGTATATACCAAGTGAGATTATCAATTTCATGAAGTGTGAGGAACCCTAAAACAGTTTGGTCACAGAGGGGAGGCGGCGCTTTGAGAGTCCATCTTAAAAGCTGAGAACTGACGTATAGGTGAGAAACTATTAGAGGTTTTGACAATAGAATCATGTAGACACTGACGTAGCATTTAGATAATGCTATTTAAGGAAGACTGAACTGTCATGTTACATAGGATCAAAAAAACACGTTAATAAGTTGCCACAATAATATATGGATGAAGAAATGAGATAGTTTAGAATTCAGAAGTGTCAGAAGAAATGGAATACACACTGTGAAGCTCTCTTGCATACATACTATACAAGACCAACAACTGCAAATCTCTAGAGTTCCTTTCCCATAGTTAGATGGTCATTGAGTAATAATATTATTAAATGATGAGCAGAATGTCAAAGTTTTGTACTAATTATTATGGATGAACAATAACATAATACATAAAAAGAACAGTTGAACTTTTAACAACTAAGTAGAAATTAAAAGTATGAACAGGATGGAACAGAGGGAAACTGTTCCTAGTAACACATGGGCCTAATGGTTTTATTACATAGCTCTTTTCTGTTGTTACTTTATTAATGGAAATATTTATATATAGAGAAAGGGAGCCCTGTTTCTCATAGTTACCAACTGATAACGTTTTGCCATATTTTCTCTCTTTTTCTTTTTTGTTGAAGTAGGTTAAAGAAATTATAGACATTAAGACATTTTGTCCCTTACCATATCAGTGTGCACCTAAACAAGGAAAATTTCCACAATACCATTATCACAGTTAAAAGACTTAACACTAACTCCTTAATGTTAGTGTAATGTGGTCCTCTTAACTTCCCAATTACATACAAATCAAGACAACATGCTCTTGCGTTACGTTCCTCCCCCAAAGCAATTCTATACACTCTTCTTGAATTATTAATGAGAAAGTTAGCTCTCAAGATTAATCAACTTTGCCAATCTTTTGGATCTGATGACAGAAACTCTTCTGACATTAAAAAAAAAGTATCATTAGAGAATGTTAATTTGATAATAACAAAGAGAAGCAACTGGAGTTCCGCACACAGTGCCTCCAGAAGACTTTCAGGAGTTCTCGAGAGGACCACTTCTTCCCAAGTGTCACGGGGAAGGATCGAACATCAGCAAGAACCATGGCATGCTCAAGAGTGCCCTCAACAGAACCAAGACCTCTGGCCACTGTCAGATAATCTGTCACTATAAGCTACTTGTATCCAAGCCAGATATTTATTGCTATTGATCTGCCTGGTCCTAGCAAAAGACTTTTGTTCTCCCAGACCGGGACTTTGACCTCAATTAAGTTATGAATTTCAATCCGATAGACTGCTCCACTTACCCTACTGCTCTCCCTGACTGGATTAATTAGAATGAGCTAGGCCGGGAGTCACCCCAAGCTCCTCATGGATCATGTTATTTTAATAATAAATAAAGGAATAGCAGCTATGTACAAGGAGTATTTTGAAAGATTGCTCATCTAGGAACATCATTCAGAACCTGCCAATATCAATTTCTCTGACTTTGATTACCTCATTTACTTTTTATTTCTTTCCCTTCATTGGAATTTCCCTTTATCTCAGCTTTCTAAACAGGTTCTTTGCATAGAAAAATCAAAAGACTACTTGCCATTTTAGCACTTTACTGCTATTTTAGGGTTTTATTAGAGAGTAACTCATCCAATCATTAGCAAAAATGTAACTTAAAACATTTAATAATCTCAAAGCATCAGGAAACATACCATCATCTAGGAAAAATATTAGTCTTTAGCTAAATGCATTTTTCCTATAGTTGGTTAATTCATTTAAACCAGATGAATCAGAATGTCACTGAGAAGGTAATATCTGAGTGTGCAAAGCACAAAATGTGCAAATATATTTATTTTTAACCCAGGGAAAGATTACATATTGGCCAAAGAGAATTCTGAATCTTATTGATATCGACAATAATGAGTGAGATCAAGATTTGCTAAATGGACTATTCTAATTTTATGACTTAACCCCTAAAGATAAAAAAATATATATATTTAAATGTAGAGAATATCATAGTATTTGGTATTTAATACTGAAATTGTAAGATTTTTAGAAAGTATAAAAAAATTGTAAAAACCATTTACGTTATCAACTGACATTTTTGACAAAGTAAAAATCCTTCTACTTCTTGGATTAAAATGTTGAGTTTTGATTGGCTCTAGGGAATATAAAAAAAAATTAACTAGCATGCCTAAATGTAGTAGTAATTTCAACGTTAAAAGCAATACAAAATCAAACTCTGCCCTCAAAATGCCAAGAATTCCATGTATATTCAGAAGGCACGTCCTCAGGGTAAAAAGATATGCCGTAATATTATAAATGGGTGAATTATCAAGTCTTTACAATTGGAACTGTTCTTATCAACTAATCTTGTAGGAAAGAAATAGGTATATATGGAAATGTTCCTATAATGAAAAATAAAACAATGATAGTTTTTAAAAGTAGAGCTATTGGATTTAATCTCCATCCCCCCACTTCCCTTCATCACTTCATACACACTCGAGTTCTTTAGGCGAAACTTCATTCATTTCAGAGAAGAGTTTTCTATTTTCCCACAGAAAGGTTCTAAGCTCAAGTACCAGTAAACATTTATTCCTCAGCACCTAAAACATACTACTAATCGAGGAAGAAAGTAAAACTGGTATGAGGACTGGACTCTTTACAACATGAGACAATCAAGGATTAAAGAAATAATTTGAAGGCTATTTTCATAATGATCCACTCAGCAGGAAAAAATGATCAAATGACAAAATGCATTGTGTTTTGGCAAAGAGCCTCTGTTTTTACACCTGACTTTCATTAATTGCATATTCTTAAGTGGAATTAAAGCAATTCTCTAGCAAATCATACAGGTGATTTAACACATTAGCCCAAACTTTCCAAATGACCCCTTAATTAGGGTCAAGAGGACAATTTGTGAGGGAAAACAGGAAAATTTAACATAAGCCTTTGCTTACAGTCCAAATAGTTAAAATGTAGACAATGACTTATCATATAAATGGTATGAGAACTACAGAAAAGAAACTAGAGATCTAAAAATCTCAAATATTATTTGAAAAGCATATAAAGAGTGAACAGTTTATAGCAACAAGAATATTTAATATTTACGAATTTAACAAGAAATGTACAAACCTATATGTAGAAAAATTTTAAATACTCCTGAAATACACAAAAGTAGACCTGATCAAATGGAAAGATAATCTCCTTTACTTGGATAGAGTGACACAGTATTATGAATATGATAGTTCTTCCTAATTTATAAATGTAATGCCTTTCTAATAAAAATACCAACAAGTTATTTTATGGTTATACAAATTGATATTAAAGTTCATATAAAGCAAACAAATACTCAAGGATAGCCAGTAAAACATTTAAAAATAAAAAAAAAACTATGAGGTTGAGAAATAGCCATTCTAGATGTTAATACTTAACTTTAAAGCCACTTTATTAAATAATGTATTATTACACAGACTGACAAAGAGACCAGCTGAATAGACTATGAAGTCCAGAAGGGGACCCAAACACATGTGGAAATTACATATATGACAAAGGTGGCATCTCAAATCACTGGGAAGGGATTTCCAAATAAATGACTCTGGGTCAACTAAGAAACCGTTTGGAAAAAGGCAAAATAGGCCCATATCTAACACCATACATTTAGGGACCTAAATATGAAATATAAAACCATACAAGTACTAGAAGAAAAACATGGGTAAATTCCTCTTTAACCTTGGTGTATGAAAAAGCTTTTACCCATGACTTAAAATCCAGAGGCAATAAAAATTAAGTAATAAATTTGACTACATAAAAATAAAAAAAAATTAAATGACAAAAGATACCATACACAAAGTCAAAAGACAACTGAAAAATGGGGGGAAATATCTGCAACGTATACCACGAAGGGCAAACATCCCTTACAAAGAACTCTTAAAAACTGAGGTATGACAGGCCACAAACACAACAGAACAATGTGAATAATTCACATCAAAAAGGGAATAAAAATGATCCATGAACCTACAAAAAAGTGTAAAAACTCACACACGCAAACTAAAACAAACCTGAGATACTATTTCTCTACCAGACTGGCAAAAATTTTAACGATCACAACATACTATATTGACTAGACTATAAGGAAAAGGCATCGCATATGTTGCTGGTGGGAATACAATTTGGTACAACCCTTCTGCAGGAAATTGTTGATTCCTAAAAAAGCTACATATGCACATATCTTTGGACTCAGTAATTCTACTTTTAGGAATCTGTCCTGAACGTTCATATCTAATAATATGAAAATACATATGCACAAGGTTATTAGTTACAACTATCAGTAACTACAACTATTAGTGTTTGTAACTGCAAAATACTAGCAATGACACAAATGCCCATAGATGGAAGAGCAATTGAATAAACTACGGCACAGCTACCCAAGGGAGAAGTATGCAGCTGTGAAAAAGGGTGGACGGTCCCTATGAAATTATATGGAGTAATACCTAAGACACACTGTTAGCTGAAAGAAATGAAGTGCAAAAAAGTATCTATAGTATACTACCCTTCATATAAATTAGAAGAGGATATACGAAAATGTCCATTTACCTGCTCATTCATGCAACAGAGATATGGGAAGGACTGGCTATCTATACAGAGTAAGTGAGAAAGTAAAGAAGGGGAGGGGGAAATAGCTTTGACTCTTAGAGCCATAGTCATGCTTTACATCACCCCAAAATAAATAAAAGTTAAAGCCAACCAGTATGTGAGGCAAATCTAAAATGGTATACAAACACTGATGAATGAATCTGACTTGAACATAATCATACTTCCTTTCTTCCTTATAAGCTTTTATTTCTTTTCTTCCTTATAAGGAAGATAAGGAAGAAAAGAAGTAACCTAAATAATTTTGGAAAACAGTACCTTGACTGGATACTGTAATGCTAATGATAAGATGTACATGAATGTTTTAATCTAGTCAGTCAGTGTGTTTCACAGAGGTTAGCAATTCTGAAACTACTCTGTGTACACTAGAGTTGAACTAATAATGAGAGCTGAGTCTTTCATCACTAGAGGAAAAATGTTACAAACAAAGAAAGGCATTGGATTGCAATAGAAGGTATCAGTCTAAGACATTCTATTCTATATATACACAGATAGACACAGAAATATAGTGTATGTATATGTCTGAGGTGGTATACAGACATGAATTTCCTAGCTCTATCTGCTGAGGGAACCAAGAAACAGTGACATTATAAAAAAGATATATTTCAATGATATTTATTCTATAATAGTAAATTCTATTTTTTAGAACAGCTAACCTTTTCAGTCTAATTTAAATACTTATTTTAATATCGCATGCCCAAGAACGGTGTCCACATATACAATGAGGAAAAGGCCATAAAGGAAGGAGCCTTTTCCAGTTCCTAGGGAGGATATTTTAAAGGCAGACAAAAAAGGGAGATCAATACACACTTTTTAAATTTAGAAAATGAGATACTGAGTGATATATATCTGAATACTGAAAAAAAGGGAAGAAAGATAAATATAAAACCCAAACAACTTCCTCTTAGGAGAAAAGTTGCTGAAAAACAAGAAAAACTGGAGGAACATCGTAAGTGACTACACGGCCCTGCTGAAAACAAGACATTTCATTGGAGTCTGGTTTTATCTAAGTAATTTATGCACATGTTACAGCCTAGCCTGCAATTACATATCTATGTGTGTTTATGTATCAAATGATTTTCAGAGCTACTTCTAAGTTAAATTCTTTGTCTTCCCCAAATTTTCAAGGAAAATGGATACCCTGGAAAGTGTACCCGATTTATCTTATGGTTTCTCATATATTCTTGTCTATACCATGTACTCCGCTATTGCCAGGAATATAAGGCCTCGATTAGATAAGCTATATATATATTTTGTTTATATATATATATATATATATATATATATATATATATATATATATAAACAAAAAAACAATAAAAAAACCTTTAGAAAAATCCTGAATGAAAGGAAAACATGGTCACTATATAATATTGAAAAAGTAGTACGAGAACTCTATATATGGCTGGGATCTGGTTCAGGTAGCATGGAAGATGATACAAGATAACTTTCCCGACACTATAACGATAAAGTTGGGTAAAAAGTGTATTTATAAAGACATCTGAGAGTCATGGAAGCAAAAAAGATTGAGTGAACTCAACCAGAGAGCTCTCTGGAGGAGAGCAAGCTCTCTCCTGCTTATTTGCTGAGGCATTTGCTGATTCTGTGCACAGGCTGAGGATTACGAGCAGCTGAAATAGAATGGGGGAAATAAGATCACCAAAACTTTTGGAGGTTGTGTAGTACTGGCTCAACATTTCAAAAATTTCAGAAGTCCCCCACACAAAGTTCTGTTCTCCTACATGATTTATTTTCTGAATTCAGAGTCTGTGTGGAAAGCCAGAATTTCTAAAATTTCATTGTTTGCAATATTTGAAAGACAAAGTCCTGCTTGAGGAAGAGGGCCTGCCTCAAACAACAAATCTGGGCTGAATGTATTGGACAAAATTAGGAGCAGCCTGAGGCAGGAAGCTGGAGAACAAAGCTTAAAGCAGAAACAAATCAGCCTGAACTTTACCACTTCCTCAGGGCAGGTGGCAGAGGCTTACAGGCTAACAAGCAAAAGTCCTAATGAGTCTCTCCCAGGATACAGAGGAAAGCAGAGGTAGACTCCGGCCAACTAAAGCTACCATCCAGACCCAACTCATTTCCTCACTGGCCTGAGATGATCGGCCCCTCAACCTATATACCTGACAGAGGAGAAGGGACGCCCTCTCTTGGGGAAAATAACACTGACTTCACTCTTTATGATCCTTTATACATAATGTGCAACATATCTTTAAAAATTACAAGAGACAGCCCTTCTTCTTTTCTTGAACAGTTCAGTTTTAAATCCATAAGGTAAAACTGAGTGAGGCAGGTGTCCCTGGGGCAGTGGAAGGGTAGGGGAGAGCTGTAATGGTCCAGAACAGGGTATTTGCGCCTAACGGGGATGAGGAGGGTATCCACCTGGAGGGAGGTGTCGGGGCTCATGCAGGATGAGGACGATGTCCACCCAGAAAGCTAACCCAGTACAAACTGCAAGAGACCAAGCGGAGTGATGGAGACATCGCCATAAAAGGCTGGCGTCATACTGGATGCTGAGGCCTCTGCTGAGGAAGAAACACTCACACGGGAGAGAGGCCTGACTGCGGTGTCGGAGACCAAAGGAGCAAGGAGGGCACCTCCAGAGAAGTGGTTTGAGCAAACTAATGGTACACATGCACACAGAAAAACGAACATAGATGTAAATGCGTGTATGTCTGTGTGTATGTACACATGTGAAAGGATCTGTAAGACTGACAGCCCAACAGCAATGAGCATGCCCAGGGTTCAGATCTTGGTTTCCAAATACCATTTTCTAGTAAACCGAGCCAGAGCCCTCTGGAGAAACTGCTGTTTCCAAGGTGGGGAAAGGAAAAAGTTTGACGCTAACTTGAAAGTTCTTGTTATGTCAGAAAGTATGAAAGTTCTTGAAGAATTATAGGCACACGCCAAAAGGAAACAAGCCAGATTGCAGTGGCTCCCTTTGGCCAAATCTGAAATAATTTGAGCATGAAGTTAAATTATGATAACAATGCATTATAACACTGAATAAAATAAGGAACTGTGAATCTACACTGATGTATATAAAAGCATAAATTGAAATTTTGATGAGGACAGGATATTTACACAATCTCCAATATCTTCCCACAAAATAGTAATGAATTATGTAAAGAGACTAAAGTAATTTTACTGTGAAGAATCCTGGTAGACACCATCTTAGAACCAAGTGATGAAAATAAACATCAGCAATGGGGCAAACTGAGGGTAAGTGCCATAAGACAGGTTCCAATGAGAATGGAGTATCACTTTTAAAGATGCATCACATAAACATAATCGGGAAGAAACAACAGACAAAATCAACTTGAGAAACGTTCTATAAAATAATTGATCGATAATCTTTGAAGGTATCGAAGAGAAAGGAGAAAATGTGTAACCGTTTCTGAGATCTTTAGTTTCCTTTAGGTTCTCTTAGACATGACAACTAAGTGCAATGTGTGATTCTAAACTGATTTTTTTTTTTCTATAAAAGACATAAGGCCAACTGGCACAATTTGAATGATATATAAAGGGTAGAGAGCAGTAACATATCAGTGATAATATCCTGATTATAATGGTTAAATTGTGATTATACAGTAGAATGCCCTTGTTTATATAGGGGTGATAGGGCATAACGTTGGCAAAATATTCTTCTAGATCAAGGTTTAAGGTTCAAACATACTCTTATTGTGTGCATAAATGTGAAACTGTTTCTAAACGAAAAACATTTTTTTGAATTGAGATGTGAACAAGTAGAAAATTGTGATAGATGAACAAAAGATAAAATAGCCAAAAGCAGCAGCATCAAAGATAATTCCACTATTTGAATTAAGAGACAAGAACGTTAAAATGATCATTACAAATACTGGAAAGAAAATAAAGACATTTTCAACATAAAAAGAGAATAGATTAATTAAATGGTGTAGAACTGAAAAATTACAACGTCTGTAATTAAGAACTCAATGCGAAGGCGTAACAGCAGAAAATGAGATGAACAAGGACAAAGATGGGTCCACAAAAATTAACCAAACCGAAGCACAGAGGGAACTAAATGGCAATGTAAAACAAGCAAAAACAATAAAACAGAGTATATGACACAGAGAATACTTTCAAATGGTCTAATACCTGAAAAACTAATTCTAGATAACAGAATAAAATGGAGCAGAAATCGTAACTAAAAATTATGCAAAAGTAATGAAAGCTATTTCAAAAGTTTGAGTGGTCCCCAGGCAGAGTAAAACACACACACACACACACACACACACACACACACACACACACACACACACCAAACATCTACTCACTGCTGGAAAATAAAATATATAGGGAAAATCTTAAATGCAGTCAGAGAAAAAAGACACACGATCTTCAGAGGAACAACAGTAAGAATAACAGCTAACTTCTTAAAAGAAAATATGAGAGCTAGAAGGCAATGGGATAATAGCTCGAAAGGGCAGAAAGACTAAATCAGGCAACAGAATTCTCTATCTAGCAAAATGATCTTTCTAAACTATGAGTGAAATAGACATGCTCAACCAACTAAAGCTGAAATGATTTATCAATAGAAGTCAATACTATAAGAAATCCCTAATTAAGTTCTTTAGGCAAAAGAATAATGATACCACACAGAATCAGGAAAATGTAAGAAGGAATAAAAGAGCATGAGAAAAGGTAAATATGTGAATAAAGATAACAGGATATTGTAAGGTATGTAGCAAAAATAGAAGTAAAAATATATCATAAATGTGGCAATAGAAGCAGGAAAAAAATGAACAGAATCATTTATTGAAAAATTTTTACACCGTTCTGGATACAGCAAAAGTATTAATTTAAGGTATACTGTAATAAGGGGCTATTTTATAATTCCTATCATAACCACTACAAGAATGATTCTAAAAGGAATAACATATGCCAATAAAGAAGGTAAAATGAAATAATAAAAATTGATAAATACAAAATAAGTTGGGAAAGGAAAACAGAGAAACAAAAAGCAGCTGGGTTAAACAGAAAAGAGATAGAAAGATGGTAGTAATCACCTTAAATGTAAACAAATTCGACACTGCAATTAAAAGACAAAGATTATCAGGCTGGATAAAAACCAATACCCAACTACATGCTGTTTACAAAAAACACACTTTTAAATGTAAAAACATAGTGTTAACAGAATGAATTGTGTCCTACCCTCTAAATTATATGTGGAAGCCCTAACGCCTAGTGTGACTCTGTATTTGGAGACAGGACCTTTAAGGAGGTGATTAAGGTTAAATGAGGTCATAAGAGTGGGGCTCCTACCTGACAGGACTGGTGTCCTATAGGAAGAAGAGACACCAGCAATACTTCTCCCTCTCCCTCCCACCTCTACCCCTTGCCCCAAACAAAAGCCACATGAGGACACAATGAGAAAGCAGCTACCTGTAAGCCACTGACAGGTCTCATCAGAAACCAAACCTGCTAGCATCTTGCTCTTGGACTAGAAGCCTCCAGAGCTATGAGAAAGTGTCTGCTGTTTAAGCCACCCAGTCTATGATATTTTGTCATGACACCCAAGCAGACTAAGATAGGGACAGGATAGAAAAAATATGCAAGGTGAATACTAGCTGAAAGACAGCTGATGTTATTGTAGAATACTGAACAAAGCACACTTTAAGGCAAGAAAAATTAATAGATTTTTAAATGGTCATTTTTCAATGATAAAAGGATAAATCAATCTTAAATTTATATCTAATATGACAGTTTCAAGGTATATAAAAATGAACATATCTAAAAGGAAAAGCAGATAAATAATTGGAGATTTTAACACAGTTCTCTCAGTAACTGAGAAACAAATATACAAAAAAAATCAGTAAAAATATAGAACACTTGACTAACACCATTAACAACCTCACTTAAATAATACTTGTAGGAGACTACACCAAACAACTACAAAATACACAGTCTTTTCAAGTGAACATGCAACATTCCCCAAAATACATCACATGATGGGCGAAAAAGCAAGTCTTAATTTCAAAATACTGAAACTATGTTCTCTCATCATATCAGGATCGAACTAAAAATGAATACAGAAAGAGAACTATAAAATCCCCAAACGCTGGCAATTAAACAGCACACATCTGGATAACCCATGATTCAAAGAAAATCACAGTTGAGATTAAAAAATATTTTGACTACAGGATAATAAAATATATCAAAATCTGCTAAATGCATTTAAAGTCTTACATAAAGAGAAATTTATACCTCCAAGTATAACTATTAGAAAAGAATAGTTGAAAATCAATGATCCAGGCTTCCATTTCAAGAAGCCAGAAGAATAACAGCAAATTAAATCCAAGAAAGTAGAGAGAAAGAATAAAGAGCAGAGATCAATGACACAGACACCAAACTACAATAGAGATCACCAACAAAGCTAAAAGCTCGTACTTTGAAAAGATTAATAAAGTTGATGAACTCTTAGCAAGAATAATCAGTAAAAAAGAAATTACCAATATCAGAAAAATTGTACACACCCAGAGACACTAAAATGACAGCAGGTCAATCAATATTTTACAACTTAAGATGAAATGGACAAGTTCCTTGAAAAACCCCACTCATTAAAACTGACAAAAGAAAAACAAAGAAAATATGAAGTCTTGTAACAGTTACAGAAATTAAATCTGTAATTTAAGGTCTTCTAGGTTAGGTGGACCTCACTGGTGAATTTGCACCAATTTATCTATTGTGTATGTCACTAAATGTCTTTGTATAGGTTTTTTTTTTAATGGCTGATCTAGGTATTACTGTGTGTGTGTAGCACACTACTATTTACTGGCTTTGCCATTTGCCTTCCTGCCAGATGGTAGCAGGCAGTGTTCTACTTCTCCTACCAGGGTGGTGCCAGAAGAGAGAGATTGCAAGAAAATGCCAAAAAGTTCCAATTCACAGCCATCTCATTTATCCCATCTACCTCTTCCCTTTGCCCCCATCCCCTTCCCTCTGGTAACCACTAGTCTATAGTCTACGTCCCTAAGACTCTATCTGTCCCGTTCATTTGTTGTTTTTAGGTTTATATCCCACATATAAGTGATATCATGTCATTTTTCAACTTTTTCAGTCGGGCTTATTTCGCTTAGCATGATTATCTCGAGGTCCATCCATGTTGTCGCAAATGGCAGTATTTCATCTCTTCATATGGCTGAGTAATATTCCACTGTATATATGTACCACAGCTTCTTTAGCCAATCATCTATCGTAGGACACTTTGGTTGCTTCCATGTCCTGGCCACTGTGAATAATGCAGCTATGAACATCAGTGTGCAAATTATCTTTTTGGAATGAGTTTTCAAGTCTTTGGGGTAAATACCCAGTAGAGGGATTGCTGGATCATATGGTAGATCAATCCTTATTTTTTCGAGGAACCTCCATACTGTTTTCCATAGTGGCTGTACCAATTTGCAGTCCCACCAGCCTTGTATGAGGGTTCCTTTTTCTCTGTATCCTCTCTAACATTTATTACGTGTCCTGCTGATTATAGCTATTCGAATAGGTGTGAGATGGTACCTCATTGTGGTTCTGATTTGCATTTCCCTAATAGCTAGTGATGTTGAGCATCTTTTCATATATTTGTTGGCCATTTGTATGTCCTCTGGAGAGAAGTGTCTGTTCAGGTCCTCTTCCCATTTTTTGATTGGATCGTTTGATTTTTGTTGTTATTGAGTTGTAGGAGTTGTACCGGACATCTTTGAGATATTATATACATGTAAATAGAGGAAGTAAGGATGAGAATGAAATGTATTTAAATTTTACAGTGAAGAGGTTAAGAGCTTGGGCTTTTGGGTCAGAATGGCACATACAAATCTAGATTTTTGTCACTTATTAGTAGCTCTATGACCTCTCAAAGCTCTTGTTTCTTTGTCAGTAAAATGCAGAAAATAATATGCCTGAATTATAGAATTGATGTGATGACTGAAAGAGATAATACACATAAAATGCTTGGTACACGGTAAATACTAAGAAACTTTTTTATATTGGCCCCCCTGCCACAGAACAGTTACAGGTGATTTTATTCAGTGCTTTATACCTTTCTCATGGTTGGTTTGTTTTTTTCAGATGATGAGAACTCTGAATTCAAACGTACAGAATCTGGAAGTCATCCTGTAGGCAGCACTGTCATTACAGAGTGCTGATCAGGTCAGTGACGTAATAAGCAGCAGTCTTGAAGGCTCTGCTGGCAGCAGTGTGGACTTGTGGAGGAGGAGTAGATTCGGCCAGGAGTGGCAGGACAGCCTTGATGGAGAGGGCCTGCTGTCACCAGCTTAAGCCCCACAATAGCCTGGTAAAATCTAGAACTGTCATTATCCCCATTCTTTTTTTAAAAATATTTTCTGTTTATTTCATTAAACCATATATGTACATGGAACTTCTTTCTTTTTTTTCAGATTCATTAATTTATTCTATCATTCCACATGTAATCTTTTTAAAAATTACTGGATAATTGAAATGTAATATTATATTAGTTTCAGGTATACAAAATAATGAGTTGATATTTGCATATATTGTGAAATGATCACTACAGTCAGTCTAGTTAAATCCCATGTTTTCTAATGTTTTTGAAATCTTTTACAACCCACAGACGGTCACTAAGGTATTCACTGAGAGGATGTGCTGCTCTATGCCATTCTATAAACCAAGAATTTATGTAATTTATAAATCCCAAGGTCCTTAAACATTTCAGTACCAAACAAAATATTTTCCTTTTGAATTTAATAACACCCAGTATGCAGTGTAGACACCTACCACCACCAATGCTCCAATACCCCAAACCCGCTAATCTCCTTAATGCTACTTTACAATAAAGCTGACAAAACCTAACAATAAATCTTTAGCATTCAAATACTTTGGGATTAGTTTCAATTTTTCTCCAGGGCTCAAAAGATCAAAGTTACTCAAGAGGTCTGTGGGATGGTGTGTGTATTTAACGCATATCCTAATCTCAAATGTGGTTAAGGACCTAGCTTCCAGAGTTCAACTAAAAATTAAGAGAAAGAGACAAAACTGTGTCCATAATACTGCTAGGTAATAAATGAAATCTATAAAGGATCTCAGAAATAAAACCCGAAGTTCCAGTTCCATCAGAGTCACAGAATGTAGAAGCTGCAGCGCAGTACAAGTATCTAACAGATACACTGAAGGGTGAAATGACATGCAAACCCAGAGCAGACGGCGATGTACGTCTAATTACTACTCCATTTCAGGCTAATGGTAAAAATTAGTCCTCAGATAGTTGATAACATCAGCCTGTCTCTGCTGGTTTAGTAACCAAGATCTGTGGCCGAGCAAATAATTCTAATAAAATTGATTTTCTTTTTTGGAAACCGATTGGCCAGTCAATAATAATGTTGTTTATGAAAGTCTGAGTTATGAGGGAGACGAACCTTTCCTTCCATTTATTATGTTTGTATTGTCTATATTTTAAAAGAGTTTTCAGTAACGAAATCAAAGAGAAAATTACAAGAGGAAAAGCTTTGCTGAGAGCTCATCTCCGAAGGCCCTCTGACTCGGAAGCGTGTTAGCAGCCCAAACTGACAAACCCAGAAGCATTCCCTAACGGAGGCTGGATCGCACGTATTAGGACTGTCAATGACAAAGGAGGATCCAGGCTATGGTCCATATGGAGTGGCCGGATGAATATAAAGGGAACAAGGAAAACACTGACCTGGCATATCGTCCTAACGGTCCATCCTGAAAACCTACATGGGACTTTTACTTTGCATTAAAATCGATGTTCAGTAAAGAATGTTCTATAAAGAAAGTCACATAGGGCAATTTGTGGATTGTTTGTCTTATATTACCTGCCCTACCACCACCCCTGCATGAAACCCATAGGCAAAAACCTCAGGCTGTGTCTCACCTGGGGACATTTCTTTCCAAAATATTCCCTAACAATCCAAATCAAACGGAGGGCATGAGTGCATCAACAGTTCTTTCTGTTTGTTTGTTTGTTTTTTAACTCAGTGGTGGTGGTGGCGCTCGGCGGAAGCAAGGGTTGGAAAGATGATTTCAAAGTTCGCACAGAAAAATAAACAAGCAAAAATAACAGGAAAAATTCTGTAAGTAGGGAAGGAATCTATCCTAAAAGATATTAAAACATATTTTGAAGCTACAAAACATATTTTAAGCTACTTAAAAAAGCACAGCACAAATAAATGAACAGAAAAACAGAACAATGGCATAGAAGAGCAGCCCGGAAATACACTGAAGGGATATAGATAGTGACTGCTTAATGGGGACAAGCTTTGTTTTTGGGGTGATGAACAAGACAGTTGTGATGATTGTGTGACACTGTTCAATGTGTTAATGACACTGAATTGTACCCTTTACAATGGTGAATGCGGTGAATTTAGCGTCAAGTTTTTGACAATGCTCCCTCGTTCCCGCTCTTACCTGACAGTTAATATCAGCTCTATATTGCAACAAGACGGTGACTAGGTCCTTGTGTCCTCGATCACATGCCCAGTGGAGTAGAGCTCTGCCCTAAAAACACGGAAAAAGATAGATGAATTTGTTAATCCAGTTGTGGGGCCAAATAAAAGACATACTGTTTTAAGAAAGACAAAGTAATATGTAGAGTTGTGGTTAACTAGCCTAAGAATGATGTGAAATGCTCTATGGAAAAGCAAGAGACGTTTTGAAATGAGAAATCCTGAGTCCTACCTCTGGGATCCGCTATGTTGCAGCCCAAAGACCTATTTTGGGCCTGATCAGTCTCTTCACGTAGGGAGTGGAAATAAGGATAACACTAACGGCGATAATACCAATATTTGTTGGATGAAGAAGTTGCAAGATAATGTTTTGTGTATTTTAAAGTACTTTATAAATGTGAAAGACAGTTTTCTTAAATTACTATGTTCGCTTCTTCTGGATAAATGAGTACTTAAACATAGGTAGAACTCATAATCTCAATGTAGTATATATATATATATATATATATATATATATATATATATATATATATATATATATATATATTTACTTGAGTTTATTACTTGAAATGTAAGAAAATGTCATCAGTTTGAATCTAAACATTTCCCCTTAATATCTCAAATTTACATTTTGAAATAGCTCAAAAACACTAATGCAGTCTACCTGGCGTCTACCTTCAAATGCTGACGGTAAAAGAGAACGGATGATCAAGTGTAAGGAGACAAGGTACTAAGTTTAAAACATTAATTTAACCACTGTCTACCAAAAACTCATAGTTACTATCAATTGAATGTGTTAATTCCATTCTCCACCATTGGAAAATCTTTAGTTAACGAAAGAAGCCTCCTTGGTCCAACAAATAAACAAAACTCCCAAAGCTAAGAGCTTTTCTGAAGAAATGAATGATGTATAGCTTAACACTGCTTTTTGACGGTGGTAGTGATGTTGTCATTTTTAAGAGATGGAATGTTTTTCCACATTAAGTTAAAATCTAGGCTTTCTGTCACTTTAGAAAAGATTTAAGTGGACGTAAGCTGGGACAAGGATGGCTTTAAAGTAAAAAGCTCCTTTCAAGAAAGCTTTTCTAAACCCACTTACATTCTTTATCTTTCAGATTCTCCTTAAGCACCTATTAGTGCAACTAATTAAACAAGGATCTATTCTTGAAACAAACAAAGAGAACTTCTTCCTTACAAATTGTTCTTTCCTTTTTCTTCCTTTTGCTCAATTTATTTTTATTTACCTGGAAATATGTTTTCCAATAGGCTTACACAGATTCCAAAGAGGAAAGGAAATAGATAATTAAAAATGTAGGCAAATCATTCACAGTTTGTTGTAGTAGCAGAACTATTTTGTTCAGAGCCCACTAAAAAAATTTTAAAAATAGAGACAATTCTAAAAGCCAAGTAAAAATGCACTGTTGAGTAGAGAAGTTTCCTATGCTAAAATTTCTGTAACTCTAATGTGTGTACTGACCTGATGTTACCAGGGCACTAATTTCAAAACTCTCCTATGAATAACTAACATTCTAATAAGATTCTCAGAACAAATACCAATGTATAAAATATTTTATAGTTCAATGTAACTGTTTCACAGATTTTACATTAAAAGAAGCAGATAAAATTTCAAAGTCTATCATTTGTAGTTCTAACTTTAAGAGTACCTTTTATAGCTACTAAGTTAAAACTGTTAACAAGAATTACTACAGAGTTAAAATGATGTCTGATATACTTTCACAGGGCACCTATCAGAACTAATAGTTAAGTAAAAAAAAAAATATTACTATACCTAGTACTTTTACCACAAGATGTACAGATAATTTTTACTTCTCCATCAGGTTTCTGATTTCT
This sequence comes from Macroglossus sobrinus, assembly GCA_004027375.1. Classification (NCBI taxonomy): domain Eukaryota; kingdom Metazoa; phylum Chordata; class Mammalia; order Chiroptera; family Pteropodidae; genus Macroglossus; species Macroglossus sobrinus. The sequence goes on along the minus strand of PVKZ01000721.1, from coordinate 532,430 downwards.
TCTTGTTTAACCCACCAGGGTTACATTGACTAATACTAATATATAAATCCTTAGCTGTTTCGATGGGAAAGCAGACAAGCAACGCATTTTACTGTTAATGGGTGTTATATTTTAAAAATTCCCATATGTGGTGCCAAAAATTTACTTTAGGGGAAACACCTCTGACTGGACCTCAGCAGTGATTTTCACTTTGGATGTACTTTCCAGAAGGGTGGTGCCCACACAGCGATGTTTTAAGGAGGATGATGTGCTCTCAGACATCTACGCTACGCTTTTTAACTCGTTGCTTGACCTGCAATGTAATTTATTTTTGTAACACATTATTTTAATGGTACACTAATTAACCTTGAATTAAAATGATTTCTCTGACAATGACTTTCTGTAGCAGTGCTGAAGATATCTACAGTAAGACTATCTAATGACTAATATTTTACTTAATACTGCATAGTATTAAGAAGCTCAAAAACAAGAACAAAATTTAAACACACTTGTAAATAAGCATAGGTAAAATAAATTAGGCTTTGGAATTTTCGCCTTCCAAATGTTCTGTATTTAAATGAACAAAGACTAGTATATCCAGGTGTCTGAATGCAATTATACTTTACTTCTTCAAATTATAAAGTTCCCACAAACATGCTCTCATTAAAAATTACAACAGTGATTTGCAGAGATGCTATCCTCATAACCATGTATGACAAAATCAGGAAATAAACACCTGTGGTTTCTTTCCTTTCTCTTTGTTAACCACAAACATACCTGTTTCTAGACAGGAAAACCACGATGAGGGAGGTGCACATCAAAGCTCTATCTGCCTGAAGACTTTATCCAAATTTGCGAACTATTTCACCTGTGTTCACATATAATTGTTTTATCTTCTATGAATGATATAATCTCTTACAAATTTTCAAGTTAAATTTATTTTTACCGCTACCACTAAAACTGACAATCCTTTGTATCTAGTTTTAACTTTTTTATTCTTCTGAAAAAATATCCCAGAAATACTTAGAAAATAAGAAGAGAAAACCATTATAAAAAGGAATCTCTGTTAGACTATCAGAAGCCCACAAACACTGTTTAGATAGCTCTGGATAAATTCTGGAATTCAAATACAGTAAAATGCAGGGGGGGGGGGAAAGAGTTCTCATCTATTAACCCAGCAAGGGTGCTAATACTGTCCTACCTCAGACAGATGGATGAGTCTAAAGTGCTTTAAAAGTGCAGGGTGGCAGCTCACCTATTAAGTAGTATTACTTTCCTACCGTCTGGAAAATACAGAGTGGGTTTAATATTTTAAATGCTTCTTTGATATCCTTAGTTACTTGTCCTTAAAACGTAGATTTTTTTTTAATGTAGATTTTCTCTGGGATATCACAAATTAAATAAAAAGAAATTCTATTATAAAACAAGTCTTGTTATTTTGATAACAGATACAAAGCACATACACTATACATACAGTAGACAAAAACATGGCAAAGTTGACATGTTTAAATTTGTAAGAGTTGTCACCTTGCCATTCTAGCAAGGATGGTATGGTACAGTACTGTCTAATTATCAAATGGAATACTGCAAACAGGTCAACTTGAATTTCTCTCTGCAAAAAAACTGAGTTTCAATTTACAAATGTAGTAGAGACCGACTTTAGCTACCCATAACCTGTAATGACCCTCTGTCCTCTGTCCTATCCCTGTCTTCTACTCTTTGCTGCTGCTACCGCTATAGTAGCTGGCTACAGTGAGAACTCCCCCACCTACAACCCAGAAACTATACAATGCCTCCTACTTCCACCTCCTTAATAGTGAACCGACAATGTTGTTTCAAAAACTTAAGGACAGGAGTAGGATTGGGAGGTAGTACATGATTTCAAGATGTACCTAGTATGGAAGCCAGTAGCTTCCTTTGGGAAAATTTATTTACTAGTATTAAAAAGAAAACCATACACAAACATGCAAGATACACATCCAATATCAGCAACTACTTGATCTCTTTCACTGGCTAAGATCTAAAGAAGAGAGAAGTGGTGTTGCTGAGTTACTAGGGAATTAAAAAAAAAAAAAACGCTTCGCAAGCATATACTAAGCCATAATGGTAGTGACTTAAGGTTGAAGAAATAAGCTAGGGAGCTATGACGTTGTCCTGTATGAAATAAGTAATAATAGCAATAATAAGTTTCCATAAAAATAGTCCAGGTCTCCATCATAAGACAATAAATAAATTACGACATATTCCATTATATGAAATACAATGGAAGTACTGATCTATATAACAACATGGATGAATCTCAAAAACATTATGCTAAATGAAAGAAGCCTTACACACAAAAGTACGTATTATGATTCCATTTACATAAAGTTCTAGAATAGACAAAATCAATCCGTAGTAGAAGAATGATCAGAACAGTGGTTACGTTTATAGAATTAGGAGAAAGAATCACTTGGGAAGGAGCATGAGGGTACTTTCTGGGGTGAAAGTAAGGTTTATATGTTGATAGGCATTTTGGTTACAGAATTATATGCCTTTGTCAAAATTAATCAAATGTGCACTTAAGATTGGTGCATTTCATTGTATATAAATGTTATCTTTAAAGAAAAACCAAATAATACTGAATTAGTTAATGATATGCACACTGAAGCACTGAGAAGCATCTAGAAGTATTTATGTCTGCAAAATACTCTGATCATCAAAAATGCATCAAAAAATGAGAGATTGATGGATGACTGGAGAGGTGAATAGATATTGATAAAGCAAGCATAATAAAATATCAGTGGTAGAATCTAGGTGGTAGGGATATAGATATTCATTGTAAAATTCATCAACTTTTCTGTATGCTTAAAATTTTTCATAATAACGTGTTAGAAAAAAAAACAAAATTTGTACACCCATGTTATAAGCATTATTCACAATAGTCAAAATATGAAAACAACCCAAGTGTCCATGATGGATATCTGGATAAACAAAATGCAATATATACACACAATAAAATATTACTCAGTTTTAAAAAGGAAATCCTGACACATGCTCTAACATGGATGAACTTTGAAGATATTATGCTAAGTGAAGGAGCCAGTCACAAAAGGACGAATATTGTATGACTCTGTTTAAATGAGGTATTTAGAGGAGTCACATTCATGGAGATAGAATGGTGGCTGCCAGGAGCTTGGGGAAGAAAGGGAATGGGAGTGAGTGTTTAATGAGCACAGAATTTCATTTGGGGAAGATGGAAAAGTTCTGGAAATTAATGGTGGTGATGGTTGTAGAACACAGTGAATGAATTAAGTGCTATAAAACTATAAACTTAAAAATGGTTAAAATGGTAAATTTTATGTTATGTATATATTTTACCACAATAAAAACTAAGTTGCCAAAGCTTATAAGATTTTAATTACTTTCACTATTTTTTATGAGTTTCCGATGTAAAGTATTACCGTAGGCTTGATTTTTTAAATGGTATTCACTACATTAATGCAGATGAGCATAATTTGACATTTCTCAGTTATTACTTTGAATAAAAAAAAGTTCAATTTAATATTTTCATCAACTATACAACCAAAAATAACATATATGCAAATGTAAAGTTATTTGAGAATGCGTTTTTTTACTTCCTTCCTCAAATCTTAAACAGAAGTATAATTTTAGCCTGAGTATATGACTGTCTCTGCCTCGTAAACATTTTGCTTGTTAGGGCAACACTAACAGTTCTGCAAGATTTTGCATCAGTTTCAAAAGACAAAAGCATGTAAATTATATTCTGACATGAGCCCGATTTAAAACCAAGCAAGAAGAGAAAGGAGTTAAGAGAAAGGTGACCTCCTTCAAAATAACTAAAGCATCAATAAACATATGGAAAATGGTATAACAATTATACCTTCAGAAAGATAGAAAGGAAAGACCTTAAAGACGTAGCTCAATGAAAGAGGAATTGGGGAGTGCATTAGATAGGACTCTATGGAAACCAAAGAACTATAAGAATACTTTTAAGTGACTGATGATAGACAACTTGAATTGGAATAATGTCATCGCTTTTGTTCAAATATTATTATATTGTTACATTTGTCCTAAAACAAATTTAAATTAATGTAAAAATTTAAAGTAATCTTTAATCGTCAATAAGCATGTATTTAGTGTCTATTGTATATGGCACTGACTTGAGAAATAACGTGTTCGACAAGAATTACGCAGAATTAATTTATGTTTGACTACTGAAAAGAAATGTTCTGCTCGCATCTGAAATATACTTTATAAATTATTTAAATAATTCTTTAACTTTAAAAGATATGTTTTTTGGAAAACCCATAAATATTTGGCATATGTTGGGAGCTATATTAATATGACTCGATAAAAAATTGAACCACCATTTAAACATATTAATAAGCTTTTAGATTTTCTCCTTTATATTTCTCTTCATATTCTCTACCTCACTTTCTAAACAGTTCTGCAAATGTTTAAAAAATGTAATAAAAGTTATAATTTAAATAGAAATATGAGCCATATAATACCATGATGCTATAAACTTGGACCTTAAAACATCTGATATGTAGATAGCTTCCTGAATAGTAAGCATAACAAAAATTTTTTTCTATTATGTGACATATAGACAGTGTCCTAATTACTATGTTAGAAGAAAAAATCGTGTAATTTTCTCAGATTAGAAATATATGCCCTGCTCTATCAGTAGTAATAACAACCTGAATAAAAATATATCAGAACTATACTTATATATAATGTCATTATGAAATATCAATATTTTATTTAAAAGGCATCTTAAACATATGTTCATGTGCTATGATAGTTAAAGATTCAAATACATGTGTGTCAGGAAATAATTGTGTTCTATTTCAAATATGTGGGAATGCAAATGTAGCTTATCTTTTTGTGACTATAAATTTATTCATGTGTTCATAGTAAATTTTAAGTGCAATAAATTTAATTTTTAGTCAGTGAAGGGCATCTAAAATTCAGTTGAACTTGCTGGATAAACATTTTTAATCAAGTCTTACACCATCCCAAAGAATCCTAGGCAATAGTGAAATATCTCAAGTTCCCATATCACAAAGATAAACACAAAGAACCGATGTCCTTTCAAGACTCACTGTTACCCAACTTATAGCAGGGAAATGTTTCTTTTTTTTTCTGATTAAGAGGTTAAAAGTATTTAGCTAGCAACTTAACTTTGAGGTTATATACTTTTAGTTCACCATCAAAGCTTACCAAGTGGTTTTATTTGTGAGAGCTTTAAATATCATGAAGCAGTACCATTTATTTTCTTTAGGATGTTAAGTTTAATTCTAATTTTAAGCTCTCATCTCCCTCATGTTCTTAAATTAATTCATACAAATCCCCGATTAATAATGAAAGGGCCTGCCATCAGTATTCAAAGCCCAGCCTGAGCTGTCATGGCTGAGAGGGCAGAAATCTGCTTGGAGCAATGAGAGAACCCCACTGAATTCCTGGCGTCTCAGTCTATGAATGTGTAAGCACTTCATCTGTTCATGGAAACACAATGTTCTGGCAGGCTGTGGGTGAAGGAGGCTGCGTGGTCAACAAACTGGAAGACCTGGGACGCGAACTCCATCGAAGTAACCAAATGACAGAAGCAATACATTTTACAAGTGTTCTTTTCATTTTCACAAAAAAATTGTGTTATTCAGTGCAAGCTATTTGTATTCTAGACATTCATTTTATCCCTATCACTGCTGTCCAACGATCTCTGCAAAGGTCATATGTGGATCTGGCCTTTAGTGCTATTTTTATACATTTGTCCAAACCCACAGAACATATACCACTGAGAGTGAACTCGAAGGTAAACTATGGACTTTGGGTGACTATGCTGTCTCAATGTAGGTTTATCCTCGGTAAAAAATGGACCACTCTGGTAAGTGATGCTCATAAACTATCTGTGTGTTGGGTACTGTAAAAGTGCCCATTACACTAGACTGCTCCTACTTAGCCATTCATTCCATCATTCATTAATTCATCTTTTTTTTTTTTTTGAGCGTTTGGAATATGCTAACAACTCTGACAGAAACATTTTCAAAACATTTTCTCAAGCAGCTACTGGAGGAAATGCTCCATCAAAACCAGGAAATAGAAGAGAGCTACTGGAGGAGGTACTCCATTGAAACGGAAATAAACAATAAAAGATGAAGACCTGGGGTTCAAAAAACAGAAGAATCCAAGAAAGAGGGGAAGGGAATTCCAGGCAGTGGTAAAGCGTAATCCCAGGATGACATCCACACAACAGGCCTGGACAGCAACCAGTCCAGATGAGAGACGAAGAAGGAAAGAGGGTTCCAGGAGGGATGGTACTAAAAAACACGTGGGATTGGTTACTTGGTATGTTCGACGGCACTGAGAAGACCTCTGTTGGGCAATCTGAGGAAAGAATGAATGATAGAAACATAGAAGCTGATCCATACGGTACAGCCCACGGCTCAGCAGTAGCGACATTTACAGTCATAATAATATACTCATTACAATCATGCAATTATTTCATTATTTATTATAATTAATTATGCAATAATAATAAACATTGATTCAATAGAGAGTCAGAAAGCTGAAACTAAGAGCTGTTGATATAACTTGCTAAGGGGGTGGGGAGAGAGTGGGGAGGGGGAAAGAGTAAAACAGCTAAATCTTAATATGACAGAAAAAATCAATAATGTCTAAAATTAAAAAAATCAAGAGATACAAGTATATTATTAAGAATTATGTAGGTAAACTGCAAAAGAAACTAAAAGAAGTGAAAATTTTTCCCATAAGGGAGCCAGAATCAAATGTGAGTAAGATGCAGATAAGGGAATAGTTTTTTGTTATAAGATTTTCTTAGAACTCTCTATATGTATTCATTTCACAAAAATCTTAAATCACAAGCACAAAAACAAGAAACCACAATAAAGTCAAGGGAAGCAATCATGCCTGATTAAAAAAAAAATTTTTTTTAATGGAAAAGGCAAAAAAAGATGCCTAGTTGGAATCCTAAGACCTGGTTTTATTATTTCACAATTGGGCTTCTGCTTTTCTCTAGCTACATCTTTCTTGGCTGTTTGTTCCATCACTTAGGGGAGAATAAACTATTACTGGTCCCCTTTACTGTGGAATGACAGGCTTACATCTTCAGCTCCAGACGCCACTGACAATATGTTACAGGAAAGCTGTTGCTTAGAGGTAAGGGAATCTTAAGAACCAACCTGTCTAGAGAGCGCTCAGATAACACAGAAGTTGATTATTTATCCGCTCTACACATATCTATGACCACTGCATGTCTTCTTCCTAACAACCGCCAGCTTTTGGTCATTTCAATCAGTTTTCACTGCATTATCAAAGAATGAGAAAAATAACCAAAAGTGAATTAGTAAATTTTGCTTCTTTCTTAACACCTGTAATTCAAGGACAATTTATGCTCAATGTGTAAACAGTTTTACTCTCAAAACAAATAAATTTAAGAAGTAATATCTTTTACAAAATAATTTAGTATAGGATCCCTTTAAATAGTGGACCGTCATTGAAATGACTGCATTTACCAAAATTTTGGCAGTTTTCTAGAAATATGTTTACTGAGCAAAGGACAATAGACCTGCTTAAAATATGATAGAAGACATTAAAGGTATTTATAAATAGTTTTACATTACCTATAGATCTCACTTATTATGTTCAATCTCTTCCTTTGTCATGATGAGCAAACAGAAATTATCTGAGTGCTGTGAGCTCCACCTAGTAACTTCTACAACATGGACAGAAATATGATGGATACAGACACAAAAGTACCTTAACCAGGTGTTACATCTCTTTTAGATTTTCTGATATATCTTAACCATACGGTGCTTTGGGTTGTAGTTCACAGACCTGCCATTTATAAAAAAGCATTAGGACAGAAGAAGAAAGTATAAGAAAATAATTATCAAGCATGCTCTTCATACCTCTTCATCTCTTACATTCACGTCCACATTTTTCGATTTGATGACTTTGGTTATATGGTCAATGTTGTTTTCCCTGCAGTAATCAAATATATTTTTGTCTTCTTCCCTAATTAGAGTAAAAACAAAAAGTATTTGCGTTACTAGGTAGTATATAAAAGCTGCATATTTTTAACACAGTCTGTTTGTTGCTGACAAACATTCGTGGAATCGCTGTTTTTACAAAGAATTTTACATGACCAATAATGAGTTTCCAATAGGACATAAAACACCCAACTGTGAAAAGACTAAAGTTCTTAGCAACTATAATTATAGAAAAAAGCTTCATTGTTTCAACAAGTTTCACCAGCAAATTAATATAACATCTTGAGGAGGTTTTCTTAGTATTCTTTTTCTCCCAAGGTACTTTTACCTGCTGACAGGGCACATACTTCCTCTGACTCAGAATTTTCAATTGTAGTGCTTTAGTGAAAAGGTCATTTACCGTTGTCTGTACACAGGTATGAAAAGATCAGAATACAGTGTACTACTTGTCTTACAAGACAAGAGAATAAGTGGATTGCTAGCCAAGTTTCACACATGTGCACACACACGCCACAGTCATTTTCTTAAGGAAAAGATAATTAGAGCATCAGAAATCTTTCATGAGATAATAGAAAGACTGAGAAGAAAAACTGGAAAGCATACTACATACCCAGCACTATTCTTTCAATATACTATTTAATTTACTCTTATTCAACAACTTCACAAAGTAACAGGAAAGATTTTAGGGCCTGCCAAATGGCACTGCATTCATTAAACGTAGGACAAGAGGTAGAAGGCAATAAGATCAACTGATTCCGTACATAGTACATTTTTCTATTATACAAACTACATCTTGACTAGTCAGCTATAGTCTATTCCAGAAGCTAAAGCAATTCTTAACATAAGGTCTATGAGTTCAAAATAGGATACAGAATCACCTTTGTAAAAGCATGTGCATTTTTCTGAGTATATTGTGTGTGTGTGGGATAGCTTCAGTGAGATTCTCAAAAGGTTAAGTAATTTGGAAAGTTAACAATGAAACTGCTTTTAGGGGGACCACATCTTCTGGACAGGCATAAAAGAATGCAATTTGAGTTCTAAAAATGATAACTAGTATGTTTTATAACCTCTGAGGCCATAGCTTCCATTCAACAGAAAAGCACCTGGCCATAGGAATCCTTCTATCTTCAAAGTCAATTTAAATACCTTATACTCTATGAAAAATTATTTCCAGTCAGAGGTAATTAACTTAAAACACACTACTTTGGCCTTAACCATCTAAGCTTTCCTTATGCATTTGATTGATTTAATTGAGCACCTACTATATGCAAGGTAACAGATAATAAGGATAAGTAAGAAGCTTTGCTTCCAATGCATGTACAGTATAGTTGAAATGATAAAATGTATAAAACATTAATGTAAGGTAAAATCAGATATTTAAAAAGGACTAAAAGAGTACAGAGAGACAGCCTGCTTCAAGTTGGAGAAAATGAGGTAGGTGACCAGGAAGAAATCATGTTCAAAAGGAATGTATGGTCTCTTGAAAAGGTCCATTTTACAGAAGAGGAAATGCTTTTTCCAGATTATTTACTCTGAAAGAAATAGAGCAGTCCAAAGCCAAAAACCCAGAAAGGAGAAGTCTGATTTTTAAAATTAAGGCTGTATATAGTAGCACTTTAGCTATTTTAAACTATCACACACACCAAAAAATACTTTTTATGAAAAGGTTTTCAGTTTGGGAATAATAGGGATCTATGTTCCTATAATCGAGGAAAAAAAGACTTTAAGAGGCAGCAACTTCAACTGTGAGAGAAAGAACTGTTTCATTTGAAGTCATTAAAAAAATACACTACTCACCAATTGTTTTGAATTTGAAAATAATGGGGAGTTGGTGGTGAGGCACAGAAAGAAAAGTAAGAGGGATCCTTGGGATGTAGGTAACTCATACCCAGTAACACATACGGGTTATTCGTAGATGAGAGGACCTTCTGAATGGCCCCTCATCCTGAATCCCAAATCTGCATGTATACCTATGCCACAGCAGTAAAGGAGAAAATACAGTACCAACATATTTAAATTTTTATTTTGCGTAATATATGTTCAATATATTTCTAATGTGCACCATTTACATCAATTATTTTGATGTGGTATATGAATTTTTTGGAGGGCAGGGGGAACTTTTTCATCTGAATACCTGCTTCTGTAATTTATCATTGCTAAATATGTCAGGCAAATAGAGGAATTTATAAAATACCTCAGGGTAGAGCATACAATGTAAATATCAAAAAGAATTTCAATAAAATCACCACAAATGTGCCACAAAGTTGAGTGACTAATGTTAAAAAAACAGTTAGGTGATAATACTCTTGGGCTTAGTTGTTAAATAGGATCATCTACCCACACTCCAAATTTGACGATCTTACTTGCCAGCAACCAAGCTGTCTTAATACAATGTCACCACCTAGTGGCCAAAATGGAGAGACGTGTGGAGCAGCATTTTCAACTCCTTTCTTGCCTCCTAACAAGATCATATACAACATACGAATCAGATTCTTTTCCCCGCTTCATTTCTGTAAATAGTATTCCACGGGCAATCTTTCCTTCTTCAATCCCTACTTAAATGAAACGACATATGCAAATGAGTTCAACCATTACCAAAATAGCAGAGCCTTAATAAATGTTAGTGCCCATCTACATTTTCCCTTTTATTTTCCTTTCTCTAATAATTCTTACCCAGTTATCTTTCTCTCTCTCTCTCTTTGCTGAAAGTGAGTGATAGAATTATCAAATTATTCTCTGTGGATGAGAATGAGTTATATTTGTGTTGCCACCCTAAGGGATGTCCCACATTATCCCTAGCACAAGACAGAATGTCTCTTTGGATTACTCCAAATTTCCTGAAATCGACAGGAAATACATTTAAACATCTGAAGGAAAAAAATCACTAGCTTTTTTTTTTTTTTTTTTAGATATGAGAGTATGCTGTTATGGAAAAAAGGGGTGGTGTTTAAGTATAGTTGTCTTTCACCTATCACAGGAAGACAGATCTGTACCCACTCCTACAAATGCTATCTGTACCACTTTCTACAAGGATTGCGTTTTCTCAAAAGGCTATTTCAAATAGTCAGGTTTCATGGGAGGCCACCTATAGTCTATTTGCTACCACTTCATCTCCCTCCTAGAATTAAAAAAAAACATTTATGGAACTAGCTCAAATATCTAACTATTAAATAGCATATTCAATAAATATTTCAACTTAATTCATATAGTTGTTGAGCAACTAGCAATCAGATATAAAAACAATATTCCAGTACGTAGACAATGGAAAATTATTTGACTTAATGAAAACACAAAGAAGAGTAAGCCAATACTGACACAAATATAAACAAATGCCACTAATTCTTCAACCAAGGGATGTAAATCTGTGGAGTCTGGGGGTACACAAAGACCTTTAAAGGGATATGTGGTATGGAAAATTTTAAGTGACTCAATTTTCTGCTCAACTTCTAAATAAACTGATTGACCTGAAAAGGCTCCTGTGGTAAATATTTCATCACCATTTTCCTTTCAACATTCCAACTCTGCTCAGTCACTCTCCCCTCTCCCCACCCCGGTTTATAAAGGAAAGGCACACACTTCTTCTTACCATGGTATACTTATAGAAAGTATAACCAAAAAATTTTACAAAGATGTAGCAAATAACTATTCATTAAAGCTGTTACTCTTTTGTGTAAAAATACTGCTTAATATACTAGAAAAGGTCTGGGAGAGAAAAATCAACCCTAGCTTATACTATTTTGAGATATAAAATCTTCCACCAAATAAAGAGATAATTTCCATGAAAAAAAAATGGTGTTGGGAATTGGGAAGCCTCCTACAACTAAGGTTAGAAAAAAGAAGAGGTGAAAGAAACGAAACAAAAAAAAAACACAGACTTGATGCTGAACTCTGACTCATCCTAATAAAAAATAATATTTGTCTATTAAATAAACTATTTTAAAAAGCCTCATCTATCTCACTGACACCTTTTCAATAAAATTTTACTTACCCTTAATAATTATTTAACAAAATTTATAATGTCTATTGATCAACTGTACAGAAATAATTATAGTTATAAATGAGAAAAATTTAATGCTTAAAGCCTTTGGATCACAGAAAATTAAAAATTTTAAAAGTCCGATTCATATATATTTTTGTTACACAGAATTATGATAGTGTGATAAAACTACATAAAAATATATTCTTTAAAATAATATTGTGTGGCAGAAGTAGAATAAAAGGAGAAAAAAAATTTCTCACTGCTAAATTTGTTCATGTATTTTTAAGCCAATATCAGAATTTTATTTATTTTAATTAAATTTTTTATTTCGAGACAAGTGAAGATTCACATTTAATTATAAGAAATAATACAGAGACCCTGTGTACCGTTTTCCACGTTTCTCTAAAAGGCAGCATGTTCATGTATTTTAAAAAATAGATTATCATTTACAGCATTTAGATTCTATTGGATACATCTAAATGAACGATATTTATTTTAAATTTTTATTATTTACAAAATGCCAGAAATTATGCCCTTTGCAATTATTTACACTTTCAAATAAAATTTTAGATGCTATCTTAAACGTATAAAAGGGAACACAATCTTTCAAAATTATCCTAGGGACTACATCGGCAAAAAGTTTGAGTATCACTGTTCTAACCCGATATTCTAGAAGTAGGGGTCCGGAGCAAAGAGTAGGCTAACAACCAAGGACGATCAAAGAAAGCATTACAGAAGAGTTGACATTACAGCCTAGCTTCGAAGGACGAGCTGATGACACAGCTGTGTTACTGAAGGATTCTGAAGAAAAGAAAGGAAAGAAAAAGTTATCATTAAAAGGAAGTGTTCAGGGGAACCGCAAGCGTTTGGTTACGGCAGGGTGTCAGGAGACAAGGCTGGAGGGTTAGGCTGGACAAGCTCACGAAGAACCTTGTCATGCTGCGCACAATGTTAAGGAACGAGTGTAAGGAACGAGTTAGCTGGGGAACAAAAAGCTATCTAACTTCCAAAACCGGGAATAAAGACCACAAAGATTGACAGCCCTCTTAAACTAAGTAAGCTACTCATGAAAGGAAAAGCACTGTCTCCTAGACAGACTCGAAGAGCTACTTGAATCAGACACTAACCTTAACACATCTTAAAAAACAAAAACAAAACAAAGACGACCATCATCAGTAGGAGTTATGGTCAGCAATGGATCATGGGGGGAAAAGTCAGGGAAGCCAATTTTGAACACTCACCAAAAGAAACAATCTGAGGCCAAAAAAAAAAAAAAAAAAGCATTCTGAGGAATTTTTCTCCATTGGGAGACCAAGAGGCCTCATTAGGACCTTGGCTAGAGCAGCTCTCAAAATGATTCACCTTCTCGCTCTATTTTCATGTTCACCAACGGTCATCTACTTTGTCTTTCTGAGTTTCTCAACACTCAGAGAGAGGGCGCCCAGGGCATCTAAGTACTTGGGTCACTACAAAGATACACCCCTTTGGTGAATATATAATATAAGCCTTCTAGTTTACGCCTCAGTTTCAGATGAGTTTTATGATTGCTGCTCTGTCTCTGAGAATCTGCTCTATGGATCTTTTTTCTAGATCTCTGAGAATGAAGAATGGACTCTGATCTGTGGTAAACTCACCAAAAGCCACTCTACGAAGCTCCTGAGGGACCGATCTTTCTAGGATGAAAGCCTGAACACTGTCTTACAAAATTCACTGGTACTGCTGGTGATTATGATTTCTTTGTAGGAATTTAAGTTCCTAATTTTTTTGTTGGATGTATGGCCAGAAGCTGTCAATCTGAAAGGTAAAGGACTACTATTTTGTCCAAATATGATGGCAGGAAATGTCATCTCACTGATCTCATTTGATGGTGACTTCCGACATCTTATCGTGTGTGCCAAATACAAAGCCCAAAATCTAATGTTGATTCTTTTAAATATTATCTTTATATATCATAATTTATATTTTAAATTATAAATTATAATATGTAAATATTGTAATATATAAGCATTATGTATAATATTTATATATAATCTTTGATATGACTAAACCATCAATATTTTATAAGTGATATAAAATGTCTACATAGAAATTAAAATACTCTCTGTATTTTAAAAAAGCATATTTTAATTTACAAATATAAAAAGGTTTTTAGCAAAGTTGGTATAAGGCTTATCTGGAAGGACAAAAAAGGGAAAGTCAGCCTCTAATTCAGGGATTAAATAGTAGTCATAGCTGTCATATTTAGCACATTAAAAAAACCCCTCACTTTTAATTAATATCGAATTCCAATTTTAGATACTAATTTCACCACTGTTTCTGAGTCTCATTCTCACCAAAGACCATAAATGAGAGTCCATACTCTGATCCTCAGGTAACATCTTTCAACTAGTACTGCGTCTCCCTTCCGAAACACCCTGGTCCCAAGGCCTGGAGCAGGCAAAACGCCTGGGCACTCGCTATGCTCATGATGCCGAGTATTCAGATCCAGGCGCTTCAGAAAGTACGTTTTTGTTGTTTGTTCTGTTGTTCTTAATATAATTCTTGAAGTCCTGGATGGCAAATAACATTCAGAAATTGTTAAGTTGCCATATTTCACTGAATCTAAAACGTAATTTTTCATATTTTTATATCTCTAATAGATCTTACAATGTGTAGCATCTTACAATTGATTAGTGCCATTTTTTTCTTAATGGTATTTAAATAATGGTGTTTTAAGACCAATGGTGCTTTAGAGTCAATGAAGTGATAGAGCAGGTTCAAAATACACAGTGCTAAGTGGACAAATGAACAACGAACGATTTCATATATACGGAATCACAATCCTCCCACCCAGAACGCTACTAGATCTGCAACTGGTTTCAGACGGTTATATGTAAGAAATAACCGGTTAGTTCTTCCTCTTCCTGTTGTGTGGTTATGGCAACATCTTTCAGCAAATTATAACTATTTTATGAGACTGGGGCAGTGCACCTAGTTCTAACACTAGAAAATTCTAAAAGCCTCAGATAAAAAGTCCTATTTGTTTTCTTATTTATGTTGTTAATATGCTGTTAACATATTTTTCTCTCATTCTATCAAGCAAGTAATGACAAAGGAAAGATCGATGTCCCGGGTACTTCTTGTGGATAACTCTTTATACTGGAAAAGTTATTTCACCATGATTTATAAAGACACCAGTTACTGAAAATGCTTTTTCACCTCTTAAAACCTGCTTAACTCTAAAAAAGTTGGTTGAAAATTTCTGATACTCGAAATGCCTACAATAAAAAAACATAGTTCAATTCTGACCAATTCCTGCGAAACCAGTGGCCACATCAGAAAAATCTATAGAATCCCTTGGCTAACAGGCTCTGCAGAGCTGAGTTACAGTCTTAACCATTAAGGTAAGTCTAAAATCAATAAAAACAATTAATCCAAGAAAACATCATCATCAGTATATTGATAAATGGAAAGACTACAGTCTCTAATTTAACCAGTAAAGCACGTTAAAAAAAAAAAACACTAAATGGAAAAGAGATTTAATTTAAAAATTTAAACTGAAAATATTTACTATATTAATATAATAAGAATTGTCAAATTCAATTTCATTAATTGGAGATTACAAGGACTCTTCAAACATTTCAGGAGCATGATAGTGTAGCAATTAAGAGCAGAGTTACTAACCATGTGACCTTGGGCAAGTAACCTAAGCTCTGTGGGTCTCAGTTTCCTCATCTTTAAAACAGAGATTTAATAATACCTACATCTCACAGGATCATCCTGAAGGTTAAATGAAACAATACATATAACACATGTCGTATGGTTACTAGCATATAAGAAGTGGTCAATAAATGTTCGCCAACATTATTACCTTAAGATTTTAGCATAGGTTGTAAACTGGGGTCAATTCTCTACTATCCTTATATAACACTGTCAATCAATAAATATTAATCCAACCTTCGAGGGAATAAAAAAAAAAAGCCAAGGCTGGAGCAGAGAGAACAAAGGAGCAGTGGGGAAGAGAAGACTGGCATTAGATGAGACGGTGAGGGGCCCTGGAAAACACCTTAAGGATTTTAAAATTTTATCCTAAGTGCTGTGGGAAATCATTAAAAGGCTTTAAGTAGGAGAATGATGAGATCTGAGCTATAAACCTGGGGGAAGAGACAGCATCAGAAGGAAGGAGTCTAGTTCTCAAACCGTTCCGTGGTCTAGGACAAGAGATGATTGCTTAAGAGTAGTAGATGTAGATGATAATGTGAAAGGTGTGATACTGGTGATGATGAAAACATAGGTGAGTGTATATCATTTTAGAAATTGAAGAGACAATTTCCAATATGTTAGGGGATGAAAGAGCAGACCAATATGACAGAGACCTAGGAAAAATACGCCCATAACAATATGCATCTTTATACAAGCACGCGCACGCGTGCACGCACACACACACACATTTGCACACTAAACTTTGTAAACAAGTCTAAGTGCCTAGGCACTTCACAGGTACCACATGGAAATAACAATATAAGAGAGAAGGAAAAGAGTACAAGAAAGAGTAGACAGAAGAGAGAAAAAGCGGAAAAAAGGAAGGGGGGAAGAAAAAGGAGAGAAGAGAAGATGATCGATTTAGTTGGTGAATGACCTCTTGTTCAAAAAAGGCAGTTGATATGCAAACAGGTGGATTTGCCTATTTGCTTGGTTGGCATCATGCCACTGAGGACACAGGAGCTAAATAAAGCACATAAGAAAAGGGTGACTATGAGAGCCAGGAGATTCTTACGACAGTTACTGTTTATGTCAAGACCCACTTGTCCCAAGGGACCCATTTTCACATAATCTATAATTATCTCTTTGCTTTAATCGCCTTGTCATTCCCGAGGCTCTCATGGGCACTGGAAGAGGAAAAGCTCATTAACTAATCCTTTTTCTCCTCTCTCCAGCCACCCATGGCTTTTAATTGCTTGGTGTGTTATTATCTAGGAGTGCAACTGGGATCATTTTCATAAGAAAGGGAGGTAGAGAGGAGGAAGGGAGCCATGAGTCCCTGAGGTATGCACCACAGACAAACCTTTGCTTTCTCAATTATTTATGCCAGCTGAGGTTTTACAGGCTGAATAAATCCATAACTCAAGTTCATTCTGAGCAGTCAGATTCTCATGGGGGAGTTTCCCACTTGCCTATCCACACTTGTGTAGTCCTCAAAAAACAACCAGAATGTAACAAGACATATGTCATCCAATTTATCACCTATCACCAAAGTGTTAACACAATGTTGATCATGGACAACACAGTGAAACAGGGACGAATGTCACTATTACCAGCCACAGAGATGGAAGGAAGCAGGATAATCTTTTGGGTGCTAAGGGCAGTGAGTGGTTTTAATGGGACATTAGTATCCCAGAATGACTTAGCCCATTGAAAGCATAAAAATGCAAATATTTTCAATTTTTAAAATACAAACTATATAAACAACACATACTATTGAAGCCTCAGAGTCTTACACAGATTTGTTAAAAATGGTTTCTAACAAAGTGAAGCTTTGAATAAATAACTAAATGGAATTTTATGCCTCTTGATTTTATAAATCACAATAAAACAATGTCTGCTGTAGTTTTTTCCTACAATCATCTCTTTCAGGATCATATTAGAGTACAGTATTTGTGTAAGTGGCAGGCTTTTATGCTTTCATTTCAGTTATTTTCACCAAAAATATAAAATTAAAGCATAAAATAATCACTTTTATTCTAGTTTTTTATACTTATAGTCTTCCATCTTAGAATCAGAACTATAGAGCAGTCGATGAAAAGATATTTCTCAAATATTTTCAAAATCCATTATTGTTTTAAAATTTTAACTTTATAAGTCAATGTTGAAAGGATCTGTTTAAAATTCTACAGGCTTTTGTGTCTGACCACAGCAGTGACCTCTGGTATTTTCTGCCAAAACAGTTCATTTGTCTCATAGAACAACTAATCAATTCCAGAGCCCATCAATCATTTTAGTTGTATACTGGTCTGGTCTTGCTCAGAGAAGGTCCAGATGGCCGCCTGTGTAAGTGGGATTAATAAAATTCTGATGGATTTACATAGCATCAAACTACAAAATCTATAGGGAAGATCAAATCTTACTGCAGGGTGGGATGGATATGTACACGCTTCACTTATTATAATATTTTTAATTTTGTCCTAATTCTCAATTTATGTGTCAACGTCTAGATGAAACCTTTTATGTACACAAGTCACTGCAAGTGATTTCTTGTTACGTGAGTCAGTCTACAGAGTACAGAACCAATGGACTCTTCGCAAAGTCCTACGCGTATCACCCAGAGCTTTTTCTGTCAGCCTGCAGGGAGCAAGTGATCTCCAGACCAGAGTAACTGTGAGTTACGGGATTCCTCACTCTCTTGCTTCTGTAGTTCCAAACACAGGCCTCCCAGCATTGGCTCTCCCTTTCCTGTTTTCTATTTTCTTCTGTAAAAGCAAACAACCTGTACCTAATTCAAACCAGACGGACATGTGATTTTTAGATCCTAACGTAACCCTTATGTCCCGGGTCTATGATGAGTAACAAAACGAATAAAAGCTAACAGTGACATGGTAACTTACGGTGGCAGATGCTGTTCTAGGATGCCTTTGTGTATGCATTCCTATAATTCACGTAAGGGCCAGATGTGAAAGGTTCTACAGTTAACCCCATTTTACAGATAAGTAGCTTCTCCAAGGTCACAGCTAATATAAGGTGGAACCAACGTTTGAATGCTGGCAGTTTGGGTCCGTCATTTTTTGTACTTAATTAACCTTACACTAGATTCCCTCCATTTTACTACAGAACAATTAACTGGCTTCCAGTCACGGCTCTGGAACAGTAACACAGAGATCTGTAACTATGACATTATATTGTCACTTTCGGTGACAGAGGGCAAAGAAAGGTCGGAACCAAAACGGGCTGGGAGCAAGCTCAAAACTGGCCCCAGTGGTCCTTGGCTCAAAAACATTTACAATAAAACTAAACCGGGCCCTTAACTTTTCACCTACGGTGCACATTAGTCAGGAAGCCTGCCACAGTGGAGCCCAAGCCTTACCAAATGGGCTTATTAGATGCTGGTTTTCCTGATCTCTAACACTGTGAAAAAAAATTTAGAGGTTCATATGTAAAAGCTTCCAAAATACATTTTTTATGTTTTTAAAAGCAATGATTTATACAAGAACACTTTTCCTTTCATTCAAGTTTACCATTTGATGTTTCTGAAACTCTAAAACTGTCACTTTCATCTCAGCCGAACAAAATTCTGCCAGGAAACTGCATTTAGCCTCAGCACTACTTTCTCTTGGAAAAAATAAAACACCAGATACTATATTTCACCATAGTACAGGTAAAATTTGACTAGCTCAACTTGAACAAACAGCCTGTCTTCAATGTTGCAACTGCATTATTTTTTCTTTTTAAAGTTATTGGGGTGATACTGGTTAATAAAATCAAATGGGTTTCAAGTGTACAATTCGACAATACGTTCTATGCATGCTGCACTGTGGGTTTACCGCCCAAAGCTGGATTTCCTTTCGCCACACAATAGTGCCTCCTACATCTGGGTCTTCACTGGAGTAATCCAACGTTCCAGTATAGAATAATTTTTTATCGTGATCTAGTTTGTTGTGCTGGAATTCTGTTCAATTATAAAATGAATTCTCTAATATGAGAAATGACTAGGAAATATAATTTGATTCACTGTAGTAACAGAATTACTGTTTATAATAGTTAAAAAGCATTCAGTGGCTTTCCCACTGTTTCTTTTTTTAAAATTAATTATGTTTTTTATGGTGACACTGCTTAATGAAATCCAGTTTCAGCTGTACACTTTAACAGTGAGGCATGTATATATATATATTTACACCGTGTGTTCACCTCCCATAGTTAGATTTCTGTCACATTCTTACTGTTTCGTACTTTAACAATATGTTCCAGAATACAAAGATTTAGACCATCTTATAAGAAGACTAATATTTAGATGACTTACGGAAATAACATCAAGACTAACCAGTCTTGCCCATAGCAGAGGTTCATATTTCATTTGATTAACCAGTAATGTTTATTAAACATCCATGTAGATGTCAAAAATGTGGAGAACATACTTTTCAAAGGTGAAGAAGCTCAGAGGCACAAATATCTACAATGTCTCGTAGATTTATAATGTGTGTTAAGTTTAATTAAAATCTCTACTTTAAAAAAATAAGTGATATTATTTTCTTACTATTTCTCATGATCAAAATTTTAACTATTGATTTAAATCTAAGAGGCACTTCTTTAGGAATTGGATAAGGGATATGCAGTATTTTAGGAATACTCCAATTATCCAGATATCTACTCTCGCTTTGGCTGGAGTACATGTGAGTTGTTTACTGTTCTGTAGAGGTATTGTGATCAGTCGGGTCGCTGGACATTCCATAAGAATCCATATTCAGCATGTCATTTTGAAAAATACTAGAGTCTGAGGGCCCTTAAAGTAATTGGCACACAAAACAGAGGCCACTGTTACTTATAGATAAGTGATTGATATTGTTAGGAAGTATGGATGGTGATTTTAAAAAAGCAAACTCAAGAACCTATCTCAATTTATTTATCTAACTAGGAAAGAAAAATAGCCTATACATTTTCTTAATTGCCTAGGAAAAGCGGGGAGGATGGGTGCATCACGGGAAAACCAAACCAGCTCTCCCTGTAACAAGGCTGCTAGGCTAAGTCTATGCAGCAACAAGCACTGAGCTATCAGCAACTCAGGGTGCTGTGGATACCTCCCAACCTCTGTGCACTTCTACCAGCTACCTATAGAGTTCTGGGAACTTCCTCAGATAGCGAGACTACAGAGATGGATTAACCATGATCCTTGACCTCCAAAAACTAAAGGTTTAGTGGAAAGGAGAAGGTTTTTATTTTTAATTAAAATTCCAATGTGGTATAACATGATAGATGCTATAACAAAACGTGAGCAAAGGACTATGGGAAAGCAGAGAAGGAATGACTAACCTCCCCTCCTATCGTGTAGGAAAATGACTTGATTTGAACAGTTATTAGACTTTGATTAGTAGAGTTAAGGTTCTAAGATGCCAATTTTTAGAAGACTCTAAAGACAGAATATACAAATTAAGAACCCTCCAAACACTTTATGAATATATAAGATTTCAGGGGAAGGGGAGCTAGACTCTGAAAATGGTTTTTAAACTATGCTTTCTCAAAACTGTATGGGCTCCTCAGCATTCACAGGGACCCCAAAAGGGATCGGGGTGGCAAATGTACTCCAGGCCAGTAGCAGCCTTAAAGGCTTCTCATTCCCCTTAATTCTCCATCAGCCCTTCCCCATCCCACCCCAAATGAACACTTAATCTAAGTAAAAATGGTGTGCTTTTTATGCAAGTAGATTCGACACAGGCCCCTGGTATTAACTGACTGCTCATTAAGTGGGAACTAGAAGCATTTACAGTCTTTGATTTAGAGTGGTATCAATAATTCTCCTTGCAGAATGCTACCTGAGAGTTCTCGTCACAACCTGGATAATGTCGGCAAACATTTCTGTGAGGGTGAAGCATAAATTTTCAGTACAATGTTCTCTTCACTCTACTATTTCCCTTCAATAGATCCAGGTAATCCCAATTTTCCACTTGAAAATTAGGCTCATTTATATTATGCTAATGAATAAAAATAGTTCAGATATCTCAAAAAAGACAAGAACATCAGAGATTATTTCTTATTTTTATTTGTAAAAGAACAATCTGAGAAGAATGTCACATGACTTTAAAGATGGAGAGAATCTTTTTTCCTGATTTACATAAACACGGTGATTAAAAACCCAAAAAGTTTTATAAGTAACCTACAAAATTTAAGACTTTTGTTAAACAATAAAAAAGACCTTAAATTTCTTTAAATTGTGATAAAAATGCATAATATAAAATTTACCATCTTAACCATTTCTAAGTGTACAGTCAGCAGTGTTAAGTACGTTCACACTGCTGTGCAACCAGTCTCCAGAACCTCTTCATCTTGCAAAACTGAAACTCTGCGCTCATTAAATAACTCCCCCTTGCCCTCTCCCTCCAGCTCCTGACAAGCACCACTCTATTTTCTTTCTATAAATCTGACCAGTCTTGATTCCTCATATAGTACATCTTTTTATGACTGCCTTATTTCACTTTAGCATAATGTCCTGAAGGTTCGTTCATGTTTTAGCTGTTTCAAAATGTCCTTCCTTTTTAAAGCCGAATAATACTCTATGAATATACCATGTTTTGTTTATCCATTCACCTGTCAATGGCCACCTGGGTGGCTTTCACCTCTTGGCTATTATGCACAGTGCTGCCACGAACATGGGTATGCAAATATGTGTTTGAGATTCTCCTTTCGATTCTTTTGGATATAGCACTAGAAGTAGAATTGTTGGATCACACAATAATTCTTTAAGTTTTTGAGGGACCTCTGCAGTGTTTTCCTTAGTGCACTATTTTATACTCTAAAATGATTTTTAATTTGAAGCTAGAGTAAATAAACTATAAAAAGTCTTTAAAAGAACGAAATGGTATTTTAGAGAAAACTAATAACAACTAAAACCCATAGCTTTAGATTGTCCCAGACAGAACCTTGCCCAGCCAACCACTTGTGTGGAGTGAAGAGCGACTGTCTGGCACTGATTTGGACACACTGATTTTAAAGATTATATAACTAAAAATTCTTTCCTGCCATTGATTATCCTACTAGAGGTACCACCAAATCAGTTTCATGTTAAGAAAGAGTTCTTCACAGATGGAAGTTTAAAGATTAAAAATATATAGATACAGATACACAACACACACACACACACACACACACACACACACACACACGTGTATAAATATCCCTATTATGAAAGACCGGAAGATAAAATTACCTGATGATTTCTTCATGATACAGAGAACTAACAACTGGCCCACCAAAACCAGTATTTGCTTCTTTTCCTTTCTTCTCTGGCAACTGTGGAGGGGAAAGGTAGAAAAAGACATATGGATTAAAGCAGTGTGTATTCAAGCCAGTTACAAAATGCCAGTCCGCTAAGGGACACTAAAGGCCTGACCACCCACCAGTTCTGCAAGGCCGAGAGACAGTTTCAAGACTGTTAGAGAGGCAAGAGGCCTCTCGGGCCATCAAAAGTGGCATGAGTAGCCACTAGTGAGCTAAGGTCATTCCACTTCTGCCTTCTAGAGGCACCTAAAAGCTGTTCCCTTCGCTGATTATATTAGCTATATTCATTGGAGATAATATGGATGTTCAATGTGGAAAAATGAATGAAATATGAAATATAAATACAAGACAGGAACATGATGAGGAAAATCATATCTAGATCAACAATATTAAAGTTCCCCAAAAAGGAAGAAAACCAAGCCGTAATAAAACTTCAAATTTAATTATAAGGAAAAACAAAGAAAAAAATTTTAGCTGGCATGAAGGAAGGAGAGAAGGTGGAAGGGAGAGGAAAAGAGGTTGAGATCTAAAATAAGAAAGAAAACTGTCATTTAAATGCTTTCCAAAATCAAGTATTCGATACTCCCCGCCCCTCAATATTCTCAACAAGCACGAGATTAAGATTAAATTTAGAAATAAGATTCTTCCAAAACATGTAGGTGCAAGCAGCGAATCTGAATGTTGTTACTGTCTGAAAGGATTAAATTGCAATCTCTGAAAAAGCCCACACACATCTCCTGCAATTCTGATGCTCACTTCCATTCTACTGGTCTGTCCTTATGCCAGTAGCATGCTCTTTTAATTACTGCAGCTTTGCAGTACTTTTTTTTTTTTTGAGGTAAGTATGTTTTAATTTACATATTTAAAAAGTTTTTTTCATTGCAAAATATGAAAAAGATATTAAAAATGTATAAAACATATAGTTAAACAAATAGTTATAAAGTAAGCACTGATGTTGCCACCTCCAAGGTCAAGGAATAAGATACTGGCAGCACTAAGAAGTTCTCTATGTGTGACTTTCTGACCATAACTACTCTTCCTCTCTCCCCTAGAGGTTTCTGCTTGGTTTCTGCAGTAATCATATATACTTTTTCCTTTATTTCCACAAACTATATGTGCATCCTTAAACAACACACATTATTATTATTTTTTTTTTTTTTAGTTTCTACATTTAGTTGTATACTTATACCTTCCTCAACACAGGATTATAATCTATTCACCTATACTGTGCTCAAGTTTTTGGTTTGAAATGTGAAATATAACCCATACCAAAAATTACATAAAATGTAAATTGTACACTTTAAATGTTATACAGAAAACACCCAGTAATTATGACCCAAGGAAAGAAACAGAACCTTGCCAACACCCTAGAAGCCCATCACAATCTCCTATCTTTTTCTGGATGTGAGCACTATCTTGACTTTTAATCACTTCCTTGCTCTTCTTTATAAAGATAATAAAATTCATCTAAATATGCATTCCTAATCAATATAGTTAACATCTGTCTTATTTTGATATTTATATATGCTGTTTCTATTCTTGTCAACAGTATGTTAGAAATGTTATTGTTCTTTAACTTTATTTTCATTGCTGTCTAGTTTTTTCATATTCTATAAATATACAATAATTTACTATTTTAATTTTACTGTGTTGTATATTTGGGTAGTTGCTATTGACAGGGAATAAATGGGAATATTTCTGTATATGTATCCTGGTATTTCTTAAGGTGTTAGAGATGATATACTTATTTTCACCTTTACCAGCTAAGGCAAAACTTTTCCAATTTATATTCCTATCAGCAGAGTAGTAAGAAATTGCAAGTGTGAATCCTCCAATTTTGTTCTTTTTCATCATTGTTTTGACTATGTGGGGCCTTATGCAATTCCATATGAATTTGAAGACTGGCTTTTTCATTTCTGCAAAAACAGCAGTTAGAATTTTGATGGAGATTGCACTGAAACTGTAGGTCACTTTGGGTAGCACTACCATCTTAGCAATATAAAATCTTCCAATCTATGAACATTGGATGTCTCTCCATTTATTTAAGTCTTCTATTTGTTTCAGCAATGGTTTACAGTGTTCAGGTGTAAAATCTTTCACCTCCTTGGTTAACATTATTCCCAAGTACCTTATTCTTTTGGATGCTACTGTAAATGTAATTGTTTTCTTAGTTTCCATGTTAGGGTGTTCATTGCTGGTGTATAGAAATTCAACTGATTTTTTCATGTCGCTCTTGTATCTTGCAACTTGCTGAATTCTTTTATCAACTCTAGTAGTATGTGAATTCTTTGGATTTTCTATATATAGGGTCACATCATCTGTCAACAGAGATAGTTTTATTTCTTCCCTTTGGATGCTACATTTCTTTTTCTTGTCTAAGTGCCCCAGGTAGAACCTACAGTACAGCGTTGAATAGCAGTAGTAAAAGCCGGTATCCTAGTCTTATTCTTGATAGTAAAGGAGTCTGACAATGTTTGGGACAATTTTGGGTTGTCATAAATTGGTGGTCCTGTTGGCATCACTAGAGTTGCTGCTAAACATCCTACAATGCCCAGGACAACCCTCCACAACAGGGAATTACCCACCCCCAAATGTCAAAAGTGCAGAGGCTGAAAAACTCTGGTTTATTATTTTCATCAAATGTTTAAAATTTCAGCTATCATTTATTAAATTTTTGTTTCTGTCTTCTCTCTCTTGCTTTTTCTCTTCTTTCTGCTAGGGCTCTATTCATTTTTTGTTCAGTCTTTTTGGCCCATTTCATTTTTATTAGTTTCATCTGTTACATCTTCAAGTTCACAGATATTTTCTTACATAATGTCTAATCTGCTGTTAATCCTATCCAGTTGATTTTTCATGTCAGATATTATTTTCTTACATCTCTAGAAGTTCCATTTGGGTGCTTTTGTAGCTTCCATTTCTCTCTCCATTATGTTCATGTTTTCCTCTACTTTCTGGAATATACAAAATATAACAGCTGTTTTCATCTCTATCATTTCTGCTTTCACTGACAGGTTTTTTTCTTGGTTATGGATCATATTTTCCTGCTGTCCTTGAATGCTTGAAAGTCTTTTACTGTAAGCCAGACACTGTAAATTTTACACTCGTTTGCTAATTTTGTTGTGTTCCTTTAAATTATGTTAGACTTTGTTTTGGCACAAATTCGGTTATATGGAATCAATTTGACCCTTTCAAGGCTCACTTTAAAGCTTTGTTAAGGCAGGGGCAGAGGAGCCTTTAATTTCAAGCTTAATTTAGACTCACTACTGAAGTGAAGTCCTTCTGAGGCCTCTATCGCATACCCCATATATTACATTTTTCTTTCCACTCAGACTAGTAGGAAATGAAATATTCTCAGTCTTATATTATCTCCAAGAGTTGATACTGTTTTTTTTGTATTTCTTTTCCCAGCCTGTTAGTTTCCTTTCACACACAGAGATTAGTATTCAGTCACAGGGACCCTACTGCAGGTCTCTGGAGCTCTCTATCCTACGTGGGAACATCCTCTCTGTTATGTGGCCCTGCATTTCCTAACTCAAATCAGTGAGACAGCCAGGCTTCTCTGGGCCCCCTCTCCCTTTAGTCTGGAAACTGCTTGCAGGTGATAAATAAGCTAAAGCAATCATAGAGCTCACTTTGTTTCCCTTCTCTCCTAGTTTTACTTTACTTTTAGTGCCATGTCTGAAAATTATCATTTCATCTATTGTGTCTGGTTATCTTCTTGTTTTAGGCAAAAGGGTAAATCTCATTCCTATTCTTCTATGCCTGGAGTCCCAGAAACATTAATTTATAAAACCAGAACAACATTCCATGCAGTGATATAACACAATTTACTTAACCATTATTTAGGTAATTTTCACTTTTCTACTCATAATGATATGACGAATACTGTTGTACATAAAGTATAATACAATTATAATTAAAATCGTCAAAGAAAAACTTTGATTCCATAATTTGATTATAGTGTATTCTAAATATATTTCGACTTCCTGTGATTAATTCCTCATTCTGAAGCAACTGCACAAAGCATATCAGAATGCTGGTGACAATGTTTTTGGGAGGTGTGGGGGAAGGGAAGATTGTATCTTAAGCAGAAATATTTTTAAAATAACCTCCCATTATCAGACTGAATTCAGAATAAAGCTGTCAAAGATGCATTAGTTCTCCTCTCCACCCACTTCATCCACAAGAAGGGGGAGACTCTGGCGACTTCAGCTTCCAGGTTTCCACTCCAGTGAAACGTTTCTCACAGCAACTTAAGGAGTTTATTCCATTTCTCTCTCCTCAAAATCCATTAAGTTATTTTTATGTTGCATCAGCAGTTAAAGAAAGAGACTCTAGTTTGGCAGCCAATAGGATAAAATCAGCCAGTTCTTACATTGCCTCAGACAGCATTATTTGGGACACTGAAATGCTCCCTCACTCAGAAGAGAAAAGATGGGCTGTTGGCTGGATTTTTACCATTTGGATTCAGATTCCACATTAGTGAGTTGCAGGGTCAAGACTTAAAACCTTGTGAAACTTTCTTTTCCATCTTAAAAATAACTATTCCAAACATTATCAGCCTAATATATACAAGGATCGGTTTCGTACTTTTACGTGCTATCTTTTCGGCTGCTGTTTTATTGACTTGTTTGCTTAATTTGTTTATAGGTCTAGCTGCAGGACTTTGTGTAAATTAACCTCTCTGCCTCAGATTCCTCATTTATAAAAATAAGAATAATAGTAGCTACCTTATGTGGGTATTTAAAGTATTAGAATATGTATGTAAAATAGAACAGTGCCCAGCACAAAGTGGTGTTAGCTACTATATGTGTTAGCTAGCTACTCGTTAGCCCAAATATGGCCATTTCTGCAAAGTAAAAGTGTCTCAGCCATACAGATACAAGATGTTTTGAGGTGGAGACTTACAATATTGAAACATGAGTCTTTATCTAATAGCTTTAAACTGTTGATTCTCCTGATGAAACAACACACCCCCAAATTAACCAACCAAAGAGACAAAAACCCTAGCATAATAACGCTGTCATTAAAAAAAAAAGGAAATAAAACTAAGACTTAAAAGTGTCTTCCATGTGCTTTACACTTTATATATATTACGCAATTTCAACTTCAAAGCAATTCTATAAAGTTGGCATTTTTACTGTATTTCATTTAATTAAGGCATCAAATTATAAAAAGCACCATTATTTTATATAATGCTAAGAAAAACATAGCCAATTAAATATAATATACACACCATCAATTTTAAGATGCATCCAGAATTTTTTAAATGTTAACTGAAGAACTGTCTGCCTTATATTTAGTGAAGTAGCTCTCCATTTGACAGATTAGAAAACAAAAAATAAGAGAGGCAAAGTACCTAATGCCACATAGTAAGTGGCAGAATTGGGATTCAAGCCATGACTTTCTGGTATCTAAAGCCGTGCTCTTTTAACAAAACTATGCTACCTCTCCAACCTACTTTAGGAAGCATTATTACACATTTAAAATATTCTGAATTAAAATTTTGCTCTCTTTCTTAAGTACACATTAAATTTTTAAAAGTACTATATTAGTCCAAAAAGAAACTTTAAAATTAAAATATATAACACTTTCATTTTTTTGAGGTTATTTATTATGATAAATTATGTACAATTTCATCAATTAAACAGACTAATACTACAGTTCTAAGCATTTTTAAAGGAATACTTTTCTAATAATCATTTAAAAATATTCATTGTAGTTTTCTTAAAATATGAAGTTATTAATTTCCACATATAAAAGTAAGAATATTAATCTCATCTCAACTATTATCTGTCATTAAAAGCATTAATAAAAACTTTACCATGAAAATATTATTGGTTGCTATATACCAATACACATAAAATTTCTCAAAAAAGGTAAAGCCATAAATCTGTTTTTTAACCTTAGTTTTTCTTAATATTACAAAGGCACAGCATAGTTTAAAAAATCATTCCCTAAAACTTTAACAACAATGGACATTAAATAAGAATGTCACTTATCTAAAAAAATTACATAAATGTTTAATTACTATTGAAAATAAAAAGGAAAGACAAAATAATACATGCAAGTAGATATTTTATCAAAACCTCTAAATTTCAGTATTTCCTATTTTTTGCATATATATTATGTATACTAGCTTAAAAAGTGATGCAAATATTTTAAAGATAAAAAAACTAAAAAAAAATTTTTTTACCATATAGTTTAATCTTCATTGCTAAAATATATGAAATATTTTTTCCAGGTAATTAAAATGGCCAACAGAACTCCTACAGTAATCCACCAAGTAAATTTCATCACTTGTAATCTACCAAGTAAATTTCATCACCCTGTGCAACAAAACAAAAAATGGTAAATTGCTCTTTTACCACTCTATAATGAAATTTAAGAATAAATATATTGTCTTCTTAATTTCCTAGCTATTGCCAATTTTAAAAGTTCTAGGTACAAAAGATTATCACTTGTACATATGCCCAGCTTCCATTGTACAATACATAAGGTACTTATCTTTGTGAAGTATTTTTACTCTATTTAATATTATTTTTAAATAGCTCCTGTGGAAAATTACCTTCAGGTTACTATAACTAATTTTCTAGAAAAGTAACAATGACCAAGATTTAAATGTTCTTTGTAAAATTCTGAATATAGTATATACCATACCTACTCAGAAATTGTAACTTTCCTTAGATTTTAACCACCAGAGAAAATCATAGACCAATAGATTCAAATATTTAAAATAAAATTTCTGTAATAAGTAGAAAAATAAACAAGGACCTATATATTAAGCAAATAAAACAAGTGGCTAATGTTTTTAAATTATAAGCAATATATCCAAATCACTTATGTAAGAAAAACGTGAAGACCCAATGGACAAACAGACAATGTTTATGAGCAGACAACTAGATATCTGAAGTTACACAGAAGTTTAAAAATATTAGCATGCCTTATTTCCAGCATTAATATGGCTTATTAATATTATAAGAAAAAAATAACAGTCCTGAAGAATACTAACTTTGCATAGGTTTCAATCACAATCCTCATCTTTACATGAAATTAATGTTCCTGAATTTGTAAGATTAAAAGTTGACCAGAATAGATATTTTGGTCTATACCTCCCTTTTCTGTTGTTTTCAGTAACTATTTAAAACTCTGGCCCCTGGGATACTTTCAAGCTTGCTTGGCTCTGTTCTCCTCTCCCACTTTTATCTGGTTCTTCTGTTTCCTTTTGTCTTTATTATCCTTATTTTGCCCGATTTTGATTAAATTCCTAGAGAGTTCTCTGTGTGAGGCTTTGAACCAGAAGGGAGCTTTGGTCAGTTAGTTTTAGAAGCTCTAGAGAACCTTACCATGAACCCTTGTACTCAGACACAGATCAAAGTTTACAAAAACCCCTCTAAACTTCTGCTATTGGCAATTTTAGGATTCCGACATTCATAGGTCCGTCAGACTCCCTCGTGCTTCCTCCCACAGAGATGCTAACGCTACACAAATGTTGTAGCAGTTGATGTAAGTCTGTCCCTATTTTCTCTGATCAACTAGTTTTGTTATAGATATATACCTAAGGTTACACTACCCTGGTTCTTCTGTTGAGGAAGCATCTGAGAATAATCAAAAACTATGCTATACCCACTGCCATCTCCCCAGAATTTCAATAACCATGAATGACTTTTGATGAAATGCATAAATGGGGATATCCAAATGAATAGATTAGTATTGCTAAAATAGGTGTATTTCCATTCCATTTTTTTCTATTACTTTTGCTTCCATTCAACCAACTATTGTAATAGGATGGATGATTTCATAAAAGAGAGGTACAGAGACTAGTAAACATCTGTTCTTTGTAGCTTACCAAAGTCTTCTGAACACTATTTCAACATTTTAATAGCTTTCCATATTGTGAATTCCAACTTTTCAGAGCAGAAGCCTCAGAACCTCATTTTACAGACTCCTTTGCAACTAGGATGTTCAGGCCCATGACCTAAATTCCATCAATCAGACCCACAAACCAGGCACTTGGATATCACTGACCTACAGCAAATCATACTTCTCGGTTTGCAGCTCAAAATTTGGTTGAAATAATCCCAACAAAAGTAGTATATTTCAGATACGGTTGATCCTTGAACAACATGGATTTGAACTGTGTAGGTCCACTTATATGTGGATTTTTAAAATAAATATTATAAATGTGTTTTCTTTTCCTTATGCTTTTCTTAAAATATTTTTTCTCTAGCTTACTTTATTGTGAGAATACAGAATGTAATATATATAACACACAAAATGTTAATAAACTGTTTACGTTATACGTAAGGCTCTCAGTCAATAGCAGGTTAGTAGTAAAGTTTTGGGAGATTTTCAACTGCATGGGGGGGTCAGCACCCCTAACCCCTATGTCGTTTACGGGTCAATTATAAGCAGAATTTAAATAATGAAATTAAACTTATCACATGAATTAATATTTTCATTTCAAGTACAAAAGAGAACAGTTATTAATGTCACAGCAAATTCACAGGTGGAAATCAAGATTATCCAGTTAAGTTTCTAGTGGCAAAGTCAGTTTCTGTCTGACCCTATCCTATATATCACTCTCATCATCAATTGGCATTGATGAGGTGCAAAAAAGTATGCTAGTCAAATGTCTTGATGACAGTATCAACAAAAGATAGTTCACATAATATATGACACACTCACGATTCAAAAGAATATCTTAATGTTGAAATAATATGATAAATCAAGTAAATGGAACTTAATATGTGCACTAAGTACTGAACTTAGTACAGAATAGACAATGCATAATAGAATGTGTCAAAAAGACTTCAGATTTTAATTTTCTGAAAGCTAAAGAAGAATTAATTGTAATGTGGCTGCCAAAAATATTAAAATAATTTTAAGCTACATCAGTAGAAGTTTAGTATTCGAATGAAAGTTTTATTCTATAGTGGTCACGCTGTATCTCCAGTAGTCTGTTCGATTCCAAAAGTCACACTGTAACAGAGGTGTTGAGAGTGAAACTTGTTCATACATAATGATGGGGATGATAGTGGGACTTGATGGTGACAGGGATAGAGAACAATTTTAGAAATGAGAGATATCTAGCCTGAAGAAGAGGAGACTTAAAAGCTGTCTTAAAACAATGAAGGATTCTTATGTAGATGAAGAATTCTTACTCATAATTAATTTTTCAGAAATATCATTATAAGCAATGAACCTCCAAATCTTTTTCTGTTATTTTTCTTATTACTGTCAGACTTATTCAGATCAGTCTTCTAAAAAATAAAAAAGGTAATGGTAATTTTACAGTTTTCTATAGTTTTCAATGTAGATAAGTTTATGAGCAAACCCTTCCAAGAGTTTTAAAAACTCTCTTCATTTTCTAACTCTATATGGAGGCATGGCACGCATGACTGCCCCCGGGGTAAGAAACACGGGCGGACAGTAATTGTATTTGACAGCAGCAATTACATGCAAGGTTGGAGATGAGAAGACCATTAATGTGCGTGCGATAATTGCTCTGGCATTTTCTGTTACTACCGAGGGTCAGCTCGAAGAGCATTCATGGCAAACTTCGGCTTGGATGCAGTTGGCCTAGGAACGTGTGTGAACACACTGGTTACAGTCACGGCAGGCAGGCAGAATATTCCTTTGACAAGACTAATAAAGCATAAAATGGAAACAACTAATATGCAATAATAAAAAGTATTTCCACCGATACCTTTTAATTAATTATGAAGAATATCAGAAAAGCTTACACAATGAATACAGATGCTCCTTGACTTATGATGGGGTTAAAACCCATTGTTAAGTTGAAAATATCCTAAGCTGAAAATGCACTTAATATACCTAACCTACCAGACATCATAGCTTGGCCGAGCCTACCTTAAATGTGCTCAGACACACACATGAGCCTACAGTTGGGCAATTATCTTGAGATTCATCTACCTCAGATCATCAGGTATTAGATTCTCATAGGAGCACCGGTCCCTGGAGCCAAATAGGTTGGGGACCATTGCCGTAGAGTGTCAGCTATTTACCCTCGTGACCCTGTGGCTGACTGGGAGCTACAGCTCATTGCCGCTGTCCAGCATCATGAGACGGTATCATAACAATGAGCCCAAGAAAAAGTTCAAAATTCGAAGTACGGTTTCTACTGAATGTGCATCATCACTTTTGCATCATCGGAAAGTCAAAAAATTGTAAGTAGGGGACCATCTGTATGACTAAACATTCATTTTTATTTAGCAAGAGTTCAAATAAATTAACTTTCATAACATCACATCATCACGAAAGCTTACTGGGTATTTGGGAATTATATTAAATAGAAACCTTGGAAACTTGAAAACTCTGGAAACATCAGAAGGAAGCATTAACAGCAACCTTGTCCGGAAAACGATAGGAAGATGGAAGACTAAACACACAGCCCTGGCTCCGTCTCTCTCCATAGCGCATACTGGGGAAACTCGACAACTAACACAGGCCTGGAAGAAGTTACGATTGCACCTAAGGGGAGAGGATGCAGGGGCAGAGGCTGGGGTAGGAATTTATTCCGGCAGTAAAACCTAAACCTTCAGAGACCTAACCACCTGATGAAGACAGATTCCCTCAGCAAGCAGAGGGGGGCACACCTGCCACATGTGGGTCCTATGCACCGTGAATCCTGCTTACTCTGAACCATCCTGGTGGGCCATTCTCCCCCAAATCTTTGTTTTGGAGGGACCTACCTTTTTTCAGCTCTCACCTGCAGAGCCCTAAGAAGAGAAAGGTCTCTCTTACACCATCTGACCTCCGCTCCATGGGAGATTAGAGGATACTAGCTCACTGACCCACTAGACTAAGAAAAAAACTACATTTGCCTTTGCCTGTCAGTCTCAAAAGACCTCAAAATCAGATCAGTGCTAAGGAAACCTACAATCGGTAGTCAGAGAAAAATTATAATCGTTGAAGGAGAGGGAGAGGCTAAGATGAATCAGAATGAGCGGCTTCTTTGGACGGAGGCAGAATTAATTGAAGAAACAGAAGAGAATTCTCATACAATAAAATGTAAGGACGTACAGATATACACAAACACCAAATGTATTATTTCATAAAAGTGTACTCATACTACAAACATTAGCTTTTTAACAATGTTGATAATATACGTCCTTGTTTGACATCTCTCTCCTATGGCATGGCTCAAAATAACCCATCAGTGAATAAACATGATTCAGCAACTGGAATGTTTTCAAAAAAGACAATGAAAAATGTACATAATTGTTAGAGCTATATTCGAAGAGGACACATGCCATATTATTAGGCATAATTTATGTTAAAATATCCCTAAATGTTTCGGCTTGACTCAATTCAACACAGTAGTACCTTCAAACATTTACTCTCAAACACGAAGCTTACCCGAAACATCGATGAAGGCACCTGCTGTTAAGACATTTCTAGTATTACCAGGGATTTAAGATGTTACCACATAAAACAGATAAGAAATAATTTAAGACAAATAAGATCAAATGTTAAAGTGTACACTATAGACAATAAATGTGGCAGATTTACAGAAAGGAGGAAATTAGTGCAAACTGGAGGCTTCATGGAGTGAAGGAGGGATTATGGCTAAAAAAAAAAAAGGCAGCTCCAGTAAAGAAGGCATTTCAGGAAAGAGCATGAAGAAAGAGAGAGAGACATACTACATCTAAGGTATTTGGGGGACAATCAGGTGGTGTGTCAGATGGGAGTCAAGTGTAGACCGTTAAATAGAAAGTATGTAAAGTCAGAGATAAGTCTGGATTCATAGTGCTGGGGATAGAGATACAGGTTACAGAGGACTTGAAAGTAAGAATTAAACACTTAGATGTGAGTTAATGGTTCCTAAGAAGTTTGGTATAAATCTAAAATTTTAAAACATATAGTTTCAAATGTTCTAATAAGAGCAATGATTTTTCGAGATCTCAGTAGTAAAAAGCACTAAAGAATTCATATTATAAAACTCTAAAATTATCCATAACATCAAGATACTGAAAGGGACAAGCTCATTGGGCAACCTAGTAATGCAACAGAGAACTTGAGATATTCTAGTTATTTAAGAGCATTCTCTAATATTTTAGTAATCTAGATCTCCATTCCACCTTAACATTTCTAATTTCGAAACCATGGTCAATAGTTTAAGTTTTTTTGGACTTTCTCCATAATTATAATTTACCATTCTATTTCCCCAAATTTGCCCTCCTCCCATATCTGTACAGTTTGTTAAGGGTGTCCTGGATGTGAGCAAATACAGCAGCAGTTCCTAAAGCCACAGACCCAAAAGTTCACTCCTAGGTTAGCTAAGACTCCGCTCAGGTCAGCTAGGACTCACTGATGAACAGCTAGTGAATATCCTGATGATGATGATGACAGACAAATGAGAAGACTGGTCTTTTGTGACTCTTCTATTCCCAACATAAAGGTCTGTTTAGTTGGGATTAGGGATCTCACTTATAGCTGTTGGTACATCTTAAAAAAATGTTCCACATATTCATTTTAGTTTGACTGTAACACACACAATGAGAGGACGTTGGCATCCCACCTGGTAACATCAGTGCAATGCCAAGATCCTCAAGTTCCATGGGGAAGAGGAAAAATTTAAGTCAATTTGTTATTTAATTCACAAATTCCTCTTATTCAAAATTCTATTAAAAGAGAGATTCGTGCACAAGGGAAAGAGCATTAGGCACCTAGTTTTATTTAGACAACATTCTTAACTTTTACAGATGGAAAAATCAAACACATGTGATTTTAAGAAAACATATAAACTTAGTAAACTGCATATGCTTCCTCAAGATGTTATTTTGGGAATAAAGGTTTAATTTGATAAGCTTTGACTCAAAATGTAAAATGAAGTCATTAGCGTGTTATTTATTCTAATTATATTCAAATTTAAATCAACAAACCAACAACATAAAATTGAAATGTAAATATAGCATATTCAAGAGGGATTTCCTGAGACTACTTATGACCATGTTTCTATAAAAATATTTACTACACGTGTGATTTGGAAGCAGTCTTTCACAACAGGGTTGTAACCTCCATAACAACTAAAGATACATCCACACTCTTCCAACCAACCTCTTTATTCTTTCATATAAAGTCATAAAACCTAGTTCTTCCACATATGAATTTTTCTAAATTAATACATAAACATCTTATGATTAAGTTTAAATCACTACATTAATAATTCCCATATAATAATCTAAGGTCTGCCAAAAGTGGGCATTTAAATATTTTTCAATATATGAATTATAAAATTTAAAGGCAAAATAGTGTTGTATTTTTTTTTAATGTTTAATGTTTACTGTTTTTTCCTGTACGGGGTCGTTTCTCTTCACTCCAGACAGAACTTCATAATGCTGCTAAAATAACACTCTAGCCCTCACCTACTTAGCTGTATTTTCCTAAGCGATGACTCACACTTTAATAAACTTTTCTCCGTTTTCTGAATATACCAAAGTCTCTTCTACCTCTACACATTTGCACCTGCTGCCTTTACCCAGAATGCCATTCCACCCGCTGCTTCCTCACACACACCGACTCGATCCGTGAGACCCAGCTTAAGGGCTACCTGGAGACTTCCCGATGGCCGGGGAGCCACCATCCTCCCTCGAGTCATGCAGCCCTTTGTTCATGAAGCCGTCAGTATTCTTCTCACTCTACCACGATAATCAGGATAAATATTTTTCTCTTTCACTAGATTTTGATCTTTCTGAAAGGATTGTGTCTTATCTACTTTTGTATCCCCAAATCTAGCACTAATGACAGGCAAATTGATTGAATAAAAAATAAGTAAATGGACAAACAAATGAACATATTATTAAATCTTCCTTTGTAACTCGGTAGCTATATCATAGCAGTACAATACAAATCACAGAAATTTAGTATTTTGGATGCTACCCTAACATCCACTAAATTAAGAATCTCATGATTGGGAAGAACATTAAAAAACATTTTAAAAGAAATAAACTATTAACATAATAAAATAAAGTAAAACAACAATCAACACACAGTTTAAACCATGTCTTTCCATTGAACTATTTTTAAATATTTCAAAGATGAGGCATCATCATTCTTTTAATAGAAAGAAAAATATCAAGTGTATCAAATTAATTATCCTTAGTATCCTTTTATCTAAGTCTAGCTCTAGAAGATAGTTCTACCTAATCTGGATTGATAGAGACAGGATTTTAAATATTTTAGATCGAAAGTTTTTTAAGCCCATAGGCTTTTGGTGGTCACTGGCAATCTATCAAGTAATCTGTAAGTGGTTTCATAGTTTGATTATAATGCTCATTCAACAAAGGCCTGGCACTTTTTCAACACTTGCTGGTTTTCTTGACTTGTTGGAAATTAATGATGTATTATTGGGTGTATTTACTTTTTAAATAAGTACTTAGTTTTATTATTAAAACAATTATAATGATGGTCATTAAAATTTATCTTTAATTACTAGTTTTCCTATGCATAAAAATAACAGACCACAAATACCAAAGCTTAAGAAATACTTTCTACTTGGCCCAGAAAACTTGCTGCTTCTGTGTTATTTTTTATTTCAAAGTAGTTATAATCAAGATTATTTAGCTCTTACTATTGAAAAGTGAAAGCTGAGATACCTGCACAGAGAATATTAGTGACAACTAAGAATAAGGATCAGTATAAAGGACATAAGAAGAGATGAAATACTGCCATTTATGACAACATGGATGGACTTCAAGATAATCATGCTGAGTGAAATAAGCCAGACAGAAAAAGTTGAAAATCACTTGATGTCACTTACATGTGGGTTATAAACCTAAAAGCAACAAAGAACAAGACAAACAGAGACTCATGGACATGGAATAGTGGTTACTGGAGGATATGGAGGAGAGTGGGGTGGGGAAGGGGGTTGACAGGGTAAAAGGGGTCAAATATAGGGGGGAGGGGGAGGGTAAAATGGGTAAAGGGGATCAAATATACAGCAGCTGAAGGAAACTGGACTTTGGGTGGTAAACACAATAGAATATACAGATGTCAAATTATATTGTACACCTGAAAATTATATAATTGTATTAACCAATGTTATTCCAATAAACTTAAAAAAAAGAATCAGCATAAAGGAGATAACAACTCTCAAATACCAAGAAACCTGCCATTCATTTTACAAGGATTCTTTACTCCAGATCCTGTCTAATCACCCCTGGTCCTAAGCTGTTCATTTACAAGTTGGCTAAAGTAACCAGTAAACACTCCTTTGGGGAATATCATTTGTAATAAAGATTTATTGGTCTGCTGCCTCCCAGTATAGGTCTGACCCTGAGTTTGTAATTAGGCTGTATAATGTGAAAATTGAATGGTGGTTCACCATCTCGCTTTAGGAAATGGGATGAACATATGAAATGGAATGGTTTAATTAAATAAGTTAGGAATGTTAGTTTCACTTATATAGCTTTAAAACATTTTTAGCAACATCACAACATCTGTCCAAAAACTCAGTAGGTATAGTTCTACAAATAACCTAGGAAATAGATGTCATGCTTCACTGTATATGTGCTTTATTTCTCATTTACTCATTAATTCAACTTATAACTGGTAGTACGATGGTGACCTAGACAGATATGTCTTCTTAACCTCTTGAGGCTTAAAGTTTAGAGGAAGGAAGAAACAAGTATTCAGTCTTTTATAATGTCAGTAGATAAATACTATTAAAGTTTAACCCACATAGATTTTAAAGTTATATTTCATTCTTTTTCCTCCGAGTCTTATGGACTAATATTCTATGCACAAAATTCTATACATTGTTTCCATGCTATGAAGCAACTCTGGCTCATAGTCACAAAGGAAAATTCTGAAAATCACACATGGGTACAAACACACCTGTAATTGCCTGGTGGCTTAATTTCCCCAAATGGGATCAAACTACACACAGTGACATGCACTTTATCTCACATAATTTATCATGGGCAATGTTCCATATCATTCTTTTTATTGCTGGATAGTTGTCCATTATATATCATTATTTAACCATTTCCCAATTGATGACCATTTAGATTGCTTCCAAAATTTCAGAAAGGCAAACAATGCTGCAATGTATATCCATATATATATTTTCTGGAACTTGCAAATATTTTTATGGAAGATGTCAGAAGTGACATTGTTAGTTTCTTAGCTAACACTCCCTAAAGAACAGAACCTGAGGCAAAGCTTGCAAGCTCAGGAATTCTTAAGTGAAATCCCAGGATATGGAGAATGAGAGGGCAAGGGAGGCAAGAAGGGAAAGCCAATAAAAGATGGTGCTCTTCCTGCGCTGGCTTCACGGACCTAGGTCACACAGGATGTCTTCCAGCCGGGCTAACTGGACCACCATGTCTCAGAACAGACAAGAAAAAAAGGAAGAAAGGCAAGAAAGGAAAAGCAATTTAACGGCCAATTGCTTCCTATCACCTGCCTCTCCTTGGTCAAAATTTACGCCCTGAACTTCTAGGCTCGCTACCTAACCCTCCATGCAGCTGCTGGAGGTAAAGCTTCTGCCATACACGCCCCACCCCACCATCTGAGTCTGGCAGGAGCAGAAGGAGACAACACTTCCATGTGTCTGGTCGGGTGGGAGGTCCTGCTGAAGCTGGACCTCATGCCACAGGAGTCTAAGTGGGCAGGTGGTTTCAGGGGGACGAAGAAACCATCTCCTAGAAGACTGCTGCCAATTTACACTGTAGTAAAAGTGCGTGCCTGTGACTTCCTCATGCTCCGCCAACAAGCCTTCTGATGCAATCTACCAGACCAAAAGTAGCATCCACTGCTCCACCTTACACTTCTTGATTGTTAGTGAGATAGAGCAGCTTTCCCTATTTATTGGCGTTTGCATTTCTTCTGGAGATGGCTTATTCTGATAAATTTCAGGGGTAGTTTCTCTCCCTTCCATCTATTTCTCTCAGTTCTGCCCTATTACTCCAAGTTACCTATAAAACAGATCCTTAAGGCTATCAGCTTAAATATGGCATCATAAAATCGTCCCTTGTTATTCTATCCAAAGCTATAACAGAAAAGGACAAGGCAAGGACATGACAACTTCCTTGTCCCCAGTTTCCGTAATTACATTTTGCATGATTGGGAAACTTCAGCATATAAGAAAAGTCTGCATTTCCATCCAGTTTCCATGTCTTCAAGCTCTACTTAGAAAGCTCTGTATCAGTCAGAACGACAACCCCTGCTTGCCATTGTCTTTACCTCTAAGCCAGTTAAGCTTTATTGCCAGTGTCCAGTTCAAATTTTCTTTTACCGTAAGGTAACCGTCTCCCATATAGAACCTTTTTCCATACAAGATGGGCACCAAGAAATCCAGACCCAAATTTATAATAAAATCTTTTTCCTCCTATGCTCTCTTTTCTTTTTACGAACTGCCCTGATCGGTTTTTTTTTTTTAATTTGATTTCTGCATTGTACCCAAGAGTCAATCCATCACTCCACTCTCTTTTTTATCTTTACCAGAGTCTGAAAATTGAAAGATCAACAAACATATAGTAGCTTTGATTGTAAAGCTATAAAGTCAGTAATATTTTTGGTCTCAAATTGGAAATTGCATCAAATAGCTGCAAGTCTTACCTCACTTGCATGTGAATAAGACTGCTCTCCAGAAAAAGGCTACGCTGTAGCAAAACTGGAAACAATGGAGTATTCTGACAGTGTTTTAAACTCAGACCTTTGTGATATATATTTTTAAATGAATGTATTTATTTTCAGCTTGGTTAACAAAAACTAACTCATACAGCTGACAGATTCAATATATATGGAGAAAAACTGTATTTTCCAACTCTAAATTCAAGGAATATGACTTAGATGTAACTGAATCCCTTCCATATGATTCAGGGTTTGAAGTCACAAAAAGGAAATATATTAACTTTTCCCTCTGAATAATTTCTCTATAATTTCAACCAAGTCATTTATTCGACACAGCCTACCGTGTGCTATGTTATCACTCACTAACTTCTCTCAGCACCACTAACACTGCATCCCATTTATTCTTTGGTAGCATATTAATAAAATTCTTGCCTGTTACATATTATAGTTGGTATAATAATAAAAATAATTTATATTTGCATTATACTCTACAGTTTATAAACTCCTTTCTACATTATAATCTCAATGAATTATAATCTTTCTTCACAGCTTTAAAACATGAGAATATACTACAAATTTCCAAAGGCAAATCGTATCAAATATTGCAAATAAGATTTTAAAAATATAAAAGACCAAAAGAAATTAACCTGCCATTTCCTTACCTTTCTCCAAAACTCCACATTTACACTGTTGGTTCATGTTCTCAATTTAAGCTTTAAAAAAATACATACTAAATTTCCCTGTACTGTATTTCAATCAATTGCCTAAGCTGAGGCTACAATGTCATAAATAAAGAACCTGATCATAAATTTCTCAAAAGACATAAAATCAAAGACACCCAACACCTACAAATTAAATGCAAAAAAAAAACACAAACTAAACAATGAAAAGGAGTTATGACATGAAATTCAAGTTGATCAGCTACCTAACCAGTATATCCAGAACAGACCTAATCTTTATTTTCAATACTGATAATAAGATTATAACCATGCACCAAAATCATCTTGGGCTAGTCTTTTCATTTTATGTTTTCTCATAAATTATGGAGCTATGGGGAGAAAAGTCAATCACCTTTCAGATGTTTGACTGTAAAAGCACTATGCAAAATAGCAAAGATAGGAGTTATTTAAATACAGGACTCTGCATGAAATGAGGGCTATCTGTAACACAGCACACACAAACTGGGGTACATATTACAATATTTCAAAAACCTAGAAGGTACATATTACAATATTTCAAAAACCTCAAGCTTCCCATGATCCTACATTTATACAGCTGATGCAAGGCCCAGAAACGTCAGCAACACAGCCTTTGCCATTTCATACAAACGTATGTGACATTCACAACATCTTATTGTATTCAGACACTAAAAGGTCACATAAAATATAGTTTAAAAGAACATGATTGAAATGACATTTAAACCAAATGCTACTGTGTGACGATGGCTTAAAATACTCATTCAATTTTTTTTTTGTTAAAATAAGCCATTTCTTAAAGGCGTTATTTGAATAGAAGTAGAGTCTGCTTTCCAAAATTTCAGAGCATTTGGATTAAACTGTGACAATAACATAACAGAAATTTGCAACTTAAGAACTGTTGTCCTGTTCATTTTGCAATTGATATTTTCTTATTCCTAAATTATACAAATATTGAAAGTTAATCTGTCATCTTGGAAGGAGATAAGTGACACTTAACTCTCTTCCAACAGGCATAAGGTAGTAAAAAGGGCGCAGATTTAGCTAAGCATAAAAATGATCAAACAAAAAAACAAGGGTGGTTGGTATAACAAATTATTCAAGACACATGGTTTTCAGCCTTAGCTGAGGTTTATACCAATGTGTCTCCTCAAAAACCTCTCAAAGATACACACACATTTTGTGTAAACAGAAAACTATTCACATTTTTAATTACTAGGGTTATGCATTTAATGTTATTTCTGAGGTACTGACATTTTAGGAACCTACATGTAACAGGGTACCAAGTAAAGTGTCAAACCCTTTTCTTAAGGTAACATATCCTCTGCTGGGGCCATTTAGATACCAAATATGTTAACTCTTCCATTACTTCATCACTCAGATTTATATGGTTAGGTAACACCTGGCAAAAAGCTAGGCTGTGAAAGAATACTACACACCCTACAGGTGGACAAGAAGACTCAAAGGTATCAGACGCTGACAGCATTGTGAGTTAGGGCAGACTCAGTTAAAGCACTCCATCAGGCATCCCTGGAAAGT
Organism: Macroglossus sobrinus; assembly: GCA_004027375.1. Taxonomy (NCBI): domain Eukaryota; kingdom Metazoa; phylum Chordata; class Mammalia; order Chiroptera; family Pteropodidae; genus Macroglossus; species Macroglossus sobrinus. The sequence goes on along the minus strand of PVKZ01000721.1, from coordinate 489,663 downwards.
CCCAATAAAGCCAAAGATTAGTTGCTAGTCTAAAGGGAAACGCCCCCAATTTAAATGTCCTTGGAAGATACTGCAAACACAGAGGTATAGGGGTGTGTGTGTGTGTGTGTGTGTGTGTGTGTGTGTGTGTGTCACCAATAATTATTAAAAAATCACAAAATCTTCTTGTTCAATTTTTTATAAGTCATAGCCCAATGACACAGTAATTGAACGGGATGATTTCATGATTTTACATCGATCGGTGGACATACTAGAGGAAGGAAGTAAAAACTAAGTGATTTGGTATCTTGAATTTACTGAGAAAATCACATTCCAAAGTGCATCAATTCTTTAAAAATTTCAGATGACATATAATTAATCATTATTATTATAAGATTTCAGCGGGATTCCAGCACTAGTTTATGCTAAGGCATGCAATCTGAAAGGCTCAATAAATCTCAGCTCAATTGAATCTCAAAGGACAAATTAACACAGTCACCCCTAGTTTTACAACATAAATCGATCTGAAAAGAAAACAAAGACTATGGCACTTGGAAGTCTGGAAATCTAGTACAGTCCTCGAGCAACGGACAAAAATATAGAATAATTCCACAGAATAAAACATATACAAAAGAAATACCCCCATGGACTATAATAAAGAAAGGATACGAGGATTAAAACAGTGATAGAAATGATTTCGTCAACAATTGTACAAATATTAGATGTTTTAAACACTCAATCTCTAAATATATAAAACTTTTGCATAGGATACAAATTTGTGAGATGGGAAGAGGAAATCAACCTTAAAATATATCCATCTGGCTTCTAACACAAAATTTGAGCATCTCAAATTGTTAAGAATTAAAAAACCATTAAAAAGGAGATATAGTAAACTGTCCATGTATTTTTTTAAAGTAAGCAATAGAGATAAAATTATTTGGGATGCAATTTTAACACCAAATATAGATACTACTTTGTCTTAATTTAGGTTTTAATGTCATCTAATTTCTTAGTAACACCATCAAACTCCCTTTGCTGTAATTATTGATATTAAATGCTAAGTGATAACAGGTAGTATGAAGAAGATTTAAAAATATACACACATGACATGTATATATACAAACGACCAATTAACAAACCATTACCACCAAAATAAAAGCTCTGGATTCACTTGATTAAAATATTTCTTATGATCTTCTACTTGTATTAAAAGGTTAACTAATGTCTATATTGGTATCTGCTTGTATGTACATATACAGTTTTTCTTCTATACAATAAGGTTAAAATTCCTAAATTGTGATATTCCATGTTGAGACTTCTCCTCTCTATAGAACTCCACATAAAAGTAACACTTCTAAATACTTCCAAAGACTTTAAATTCTTTCCAAAATATTGTGGAGACCTTGGTTTCAGAATAAAAAATAAAGAGAAAGACCACTTTTCTATTATTTTTACAATTTCCAACTTATTAATGATTCTGTTAATATCCACTTATATCCAGTGAGAAATACAAGAAGAAATAACATTATGTTGCCAGGGAAGAGCATAAAGCTATAAAGACACCTTGAAACACATCTGGTTAGATTTCTCTTTAAAAAGTTATAAAATAAGAAGTATATTAGACTGGCTTAACATACAGTTGAAATCTATACTTATTTTTAAAAGGGTAGGCAGTCCTAGAAAAGAACATCAGCCTCCAATAAAACAGAGTCAAATATCTGATAACTATCTAAGGGAAAGCGAGAACATAAACGTAGCATGTCCATGACAATGTGTTGAGCTGTGTGGCACGGGGAAATAACGCATGTCTCTGTCCGGCAAGCCTAGGTCTGAATTCTTGTTTCTATACATTCTAGCTACAGGCTGGTTACTTAACCTCTTGATTAAACTATGTAACCTCTCTGAGCCTTAGTTTATCATGTGTAAAAGGGGAGTAATAATACCTACCCTACAGAACTGTTAAAAGGACTAATCAAAACCAATATCATCTGTTAGTTGGAATCATTTTTGGTATAGAATATATTTTAGAATAGAATAGAAATAATGCATTCATTAAGTTTTGGGTATATCATCAAATCCAAATTAACAGATTTTCAGGCCCTACATTTAAAATAGCCCAGCGTTATAACTACTACATGATAAAATGCTATAATTAAACCTAATTATATGTTAAGAAGGGTAGGTGGGACACATCTAAATTTAAAAACAACAACAAAAAACCAACTTCTCTTTCTTACGTATGTTTCCCTTTTACTTAAGTTAAAATTGTATATTTTACCAAGAGTTCCACTCAAGTTTTTTCAAATATATGAAATATTCAACCTAAGGAGAAACTAGAAAACTGGAAGATGACAACACTTATTACGTCTTGGGTAATGCTAGAAGAAATATCAAAACTAACACCCTTCATATTTGAGAATCTCATGAGATACATGAGATACAAAACTATAGCGTTATTTAAAGATGGAATGTGAGTCCTAAATGTTTTAAGTTATACAATAAAATTATTTTTTTAATGAAGAATGAAGTTGTGAAAGTCTTTGCATATACACACAAACAGGCATACACACACATACTGCTTCTTCAACTGGCAAATATAACAGGAGAAAACAAGTAAATGCATGGAAGGAATGTAAAAATACCCAATGACCTATCAGATGAATATCAATTTGTCAATTTCCCCCTAAAGCTAACCAAAATATTATCCATTTTTTAAGCACTGGATTTAACTGGCAAATACATATACACATGCACACACACGCACACACACACACACACATAAGAACATTAAAAATAGTTCCATATTGTACAACCCTTTATAAAGTCAGTAGGGTAGATCACTTTATGTTTTTACTAATATGTGATGTTTTACTGTATCAGAAATTACTTGTTTATGGAGGCTAATAAATTTGACCCAAAATATATTCAACCTTTGTTCCTAATAATAAAATGTTATAACAGAGTTCTGATAGAACAAATAGCTTTTGGTAGAAAAATTAATCTCTCTATAATTTAAAAACTAGAGAAAAAAATGCAGTTTCAATTTCTAATTCCTAATTAATACACTAGGTTGTTTTTTTTAAAACTAAAACAAATCTGAAATAATAACCCATATAAAAGGAACTATTCCTAGATTATTTCTTCTGTCTATGGCTTTAATTAGTCTACTCAAATGTGTAATTGCTTTATTTACAAAGAAATAGATAATGCTCTATTGCACAAGAAAGCCTTAAGAATTTTTGTAAAAGAAATTTTAGTTACAAAAGATACTAATGTTCTCTTAATTTTCTAATAAATTTAGAATATCAAGTGTAATTTATGTTGCTTATTTGTATTATGTGAATTGAACAGGACAACAAAATCTTTTTCCATTTTTAGTTCTCATCTATTATTCTAAGGCTAAAACATTTTTGGATATAAAGAGATGTTCGTTATTGAAGCTATATCATTATCTTTCACTGAAACATTATATTTTGATTACATACAGCTAAAAAATATTTTAATTTCTAACAGTAACTGTAATATGTGTCTATAAAAGAAACAAATACAAAGAAAACACAATATAAGTGTATTTATCTTCACAGAGAATCACAGTAACTTTAAACTATGAAACACTGCCCTCTATAGCCCACTGGACTAAAAAACAATTTAATTTATCTAAATCTCAACAATATAATGCAGACTAGAATTTTGGATTTTCCAGAAGCAAAATTCTTCTGTTCCATAGAGCTCTTCTTTAAAAACAGATTTACCCTAGACAAATGCCGATTTCAAATATTCTTCAACCCCTTTTAAAGTCTCTGCTTTCCTTTGGCTCACCCATAATTCCATTTGTAGTAACTAAGACATTATCTTTCATGTTTGTGCTAAAGAAGACAGTCTTTAACTCAATTAATCTAACTCAATTAATCCAGATAGAAAATATCTGAGAAAACGTAGACACACTCCAACCATAGAAAAAAGAACAAAGATAGTGACTTCAGAATTTAATTTATACAAGGTTGAAACTTGATTTTTTAAATTAACTTGGTGCTATTATAATTGGGAAAGCTGCATAACGCAAAAACAAGCAAGATAGCATACTGGGTACTAAGGTAATCTAGCCAACTGCAATATGCATGTGGGTTCAAACTGTTCTCAGCCCTCTTTCTGTGTCACACATGCAGGACTGCCAGGCCAGTGCTGTTTCAGAGACTGCGCAGGTACAGGGAATAGGAACATGAGTGAGATGTAATCTTAATTCTGGGAACGTTTACAGAGCAATGGAACAGAAAGGTCATTTCGATTCCAAGTGGTAAGTACAATGAAAGTGTGGACCACACAGAAGAGGCACTTTGCCTCTCTCGGTACGGTTCAAGGAATGAGGAAAAGATTCCCAGAGGTAAAAATGCCCTGAATTTACTCTTGAAGGATGAGCAAAAGTTAATCTAGTTAAGTAGAGAGAATACAACTTGAACCAAGATCATAAGGTAAACAGTAAGATGGAGCAGTAAGTACTGCAAGCCTGTTCTGTGCTTCAAAATAATCGGTGGGTCACAAAAACAAAACGAAAGAAGAGATGCCAGGACCCCATCCGCGGAAACTTTAAATTGGGGATAAAAGTTATGCATCCCTATTTTTAAAGCTCCCTGAAGGGATTCAGATACACAATCAGGATGAGGAAACAGTGTAAAGAAAAACAGGCAGTTTGATAGTGCTGGAACTTAAATGATGAGGAGGGACAGGAGGTGGGATTGCAGTGTGGATATGAACCAGGTTATGGTGGAATTTGCAGGACAGACGAATTTAGCCTATAAGTAAAGGGAATCACTTTTAAACTGGGAAAACACACACACACACACACACACACACACACACACACACAATAATATCTAATCATCAAGATTTTTGCTTTGTGATATTCCTGTGGTCTTTACCACATTCAAATCTTAATTCAAAATGCACTTTCCTCGTGTGTGTATATTTTAATCTCTTCAGCAACCTTGTTAGTACGTAACCAAAATGCTGAATTCTGTATTTATTCCCAGGTAGTTTTTTCAGAAATTAAAATAGCATCCTTTGTATCTTATGCACTATAAATGCTAGCTGAATTAAATAAACGAATCCCCCTAATACTGAGCAGCATAAGTTGTGCCCTGGAACTTGAAGAAACAAGAGAGGAGCCACAAGAGGGTTAGTCCTAAGAAATCGGTCCTAAGAGTGTAAAGGGATTAGTCTGATTTGAGAAAAAAATCAGAATATTCTGAGAACTATTTAGCAGGTATCTGCACCAGAGCTAAACCTTGTGGACAGCACAGCTAAATCCAACATGGTCCTAGGCTCTGAGGAGCCTTTAAGCTAGACAGTACTATCAAGTATAAAGATCAGATGAGGTTCTTTCTGAGATGAGAGTTTAAAACATGAGAAAATGTAGCTTGAAGAATGATTCCCTAGCATAACGAAGCTAGAGAAAAGAAACCCAATTCAATAGCAGTACCTGACAGTCAACAAAAAATTAAATCTGAATGTTGAGAAAAAAAATCAAATAAGATAATTTTGGGCAAAAAAAAATCTGCCTAATCGTTTTTGTTTTGTTTTGTTGTTTTGTCTTTATGCCTACAGCACCTTGTATTCCTAGGTGGTCTCCCAGACAAGTACTAACCAGACCCGACCCTGCTTAGCTTCTTAGATCGGACAAAATTGGGCACGTTCTGGGTGGCATGGCCGCAGACGCCTAATCATTTTTTGAACAGAAATTCCAAAAGTTCTAACTACTTTTATAGGTAAGCATGCTATATGTACAAATTTATCTGCTCTGATGTTCAATGAATTTTTATAGGTAAAAGTTAAGTAAACAATACTATAAAAACCACAGTTGTCAAAGACTAGATGGCTACTGGATAGATAAATAACCACTTATTTGGCTATCAAAACAAAAGAGAGTAGAGTGTCAGTTTTCATATCTATGCTATTCATCTTCATGAACAAAATATAAATACAATACAATGAATGGATGCTAGTCTAAGAGTCATCAGACCAGCAAGAAAAATAAAGTTACTAATAAGATCCAAAATAAACACAAAAGTTTTAAAAATCTAAGGAGTCAAAAAAATAATAAAAGCAAGAGACTAGATGTTCAGTGAGAACCAAAGTATTAACAATACTACTGAAATACCTAGAAAGCCCTAGAATTCCTGAGAACAAAATATAGTGTCTTATTTATAATGGACTTTGCTCCCTCTGGTGGTCACAAGAGGTTTTACTGAGTGAGTACAATCAGGCAGAATGCAAACAGAAACTGCAGAAACTATCCAAATTAACCTTCATCTATGTCAGACAAATGTATATTTAATTTACAAATAACATTTGTTAAAAAGAATAATAGAATATTATAATATTCTATTATATTAACAAATATTATAAAAAATAGATTATAATAGAATATAATATTCTATTATTCTTTTTAACAAATGTTATATATTATAATAGAGTATTCCATGTGCTCCTTGACCATCTTATTTAAAATCGCAACCTCATCTCCTGTAAACCCCAACTTTCTCTCCTGCCTTCTCCCCACAGCATTAATCACCTTCTACTACACTATAATATTTACTTACTTATCTAATTACTTATGCCTGCCAGACTATATACACACACATACACATATACACACACGAAGACACACACACAGAAATCATATCCAACCATGAGAAAAAAGGAAATTCTGCCATTTACAACATTGTGAAAGGACCCTGAGAGCATCATGCTAAGTGAAATAAGACAGAGAAAGACAAATACTGTATATCACTCATATGTGGAATCTAAAAAAGCCAAACTTACAGAAACGGAGTGTAGAGTGGTGTTTACTAAGGGCCTAGGGAAAGGGAAGAGGGGAAAACCCTGGTCAAAGAGCACAAACTTCCAGTTAGAAGATGAATAAGGTCTGGGGATCTAATGTACAGGATGGTGAGTATAGTTAATAATATTGCATTACATACTTGGAAGTTGCTAGGAGGGTAGATCTTAAATGTCCTCACCATGAAAAAAGAAACAGTAATTATGTGACATGATGAGGGTGATCAAATTAAGACACTGTCCACTTTAAACTTACAGTGTTTGTTATATGTCGATTATATCTCATTAAAACTGGGGGTGGGTTAAGATGACCGGTATCTATATAAGATAAAGAAGAGGGAGATATGGATACAGGGACACCAGGGAAGAAAGCCATTGAAGATGGAGACAGAGACTGGAGTTATGCCACCAAAAGCTAAGAAATACCTGAGGCGACCAGAAGCTGATGGAGGCAAAGAAGGATTCCTCCCGAGAGCCTACAAAGAGAACGTGGCTCTGCTAACACCTGGATTTCAGACCTCTAGCCTCCAGAACTTCCAGGGAATAAATTTCTGCTGTTTTACACTACAAAGTACCAGTTTGTGATAATTTGCCAAGGCAATCATAGGAAACTAACATAGCCTGAAACATCTTGGGCTGAAAAGTAAGAAAATGCTCAAAGAATAATGGGGACATATCAAACGAACACAGAAGTCATCTCTAAGGGGCTCCCAGTGGCAAATTAAATAATGTTGGTAATAGATTACAACCCATTGAATAAGAGAGAAATCTATGAATAATACTGATATAAATAGATGAATGTTGGGAGAGGCAAGCAACCACGGGCCTTGAGTGTCCCTACACATTCTCACTCACTATGCCAGGCTGTGATCACTCCTTATCTGGGCCGTTTCTCAGGGTTAAGCTACCTTCAGGGATGAGGTAGTGTCTTCCCAGCCACTGACAAAGGGCAGGCTTGTTTCCATCTGTTTTAAAAGTGGTGAATCCCCAAAGCTAAGTGCTCCCTCCCTGGAGCACTGTGTATGCAGGAATTCATCTAGGCCCACCTGTGTTATCTTGGGGGACTTAAGGCACACGAGAACCCAATGCGAATCAAACGCAGCTTATGCAGTTTGCCATGACATGAATGATAAAGTCCTTTGGCTCAGACCCAGAAGTCTGGCACCTCTGGCAGCATCTAGGAAACAGTAATAGGCTAACTTATTAGCTTACAAGTAGGGTACAACCCTCAACCTTTCACAGTTCTTGACAAGGAATGAATAAATAAATAAATGGGGGAGAAGGGAAAGCCCATCTTCTCAGTGGAATCCTAACTAATGAAGAAGAAACGATGGAGTTAGAAAATCATTAATGGATATTAAAACTAGTGGGTGAAATCCGATTAGGAAAAAGATACTTACATAGTCTCAAAGTATCTCCCCACAAATTATTTAATTACAAAGGGAAAACAGGAAATTTATACTACAGAAATCTGGCAGACACCACCTTAGGCAAGTGATCAAAGTTCACATAACCAAGTTCACATATCAGGACAAACAGGTATCATGTTTCTCCTTGTGTAATGCACTGAGAGGGACACGATTCTGTGGTATTCCTCCTAAAAATGTATAATCTGAATCTAATTATGAGGAAACAACAGAAAAACCCAAATTGAGGGACATTCTACAAAATAACTGGCCTATATTCTTCAAAAATATCATGGTCAAGAGAAAAGAAGAAAGGCTGAGAAACTGTTCCAATTTACAGGAGACTAAAGACATGACAACTAAATGCAATGCATGACCCTAGATTGGATGACGGACCAGAATTTTCAAAAAATAACTATGAGGGACATTTTTTAGATAAATAGATTTGAACATGGACTATGGATTTGAAAATAATATTAAATCAATGTTAAAATTTCTGATTTTGAGAAATAAAATCACTGTACAGTGTTGCTGGGAATTAAAAATAAAACTTCCATATGATCCAGCAATCCCACTTCTGGAAATAAAGTCAGGAACTATCTCCACTTCTGGAGATAGTTCCATTCTCATATAGCAGCATTCCCAATAGCCAAGATATGGAAACAAACTAAATGTTCATCTATGGATGAATGAATAAATAAGATGTAATACACACATACATGCACGCACGCGCGCGCGCGCACACACACACACACACACACACACACACTGGATTATTATTCGGCTATGAAAAAGAAGGAAATCTTGCCATTTGTGACAACATGAATGAACCTGGAGGACATTATGCTATGAAATAAGCCAGACATGGAAAGATAAAAGTTACATGATCTCTTTTGTACATGTAGCCTAAAAATTTAGAAAGTCAAACTCACAGAAGCAGAGACCAGAATGGTGTTTACCAGGGGATGGAGTGTGGGGAAGGGGATGGGGAGATGCTGGTCAAAGGGTACAAACTCTCGGTTATGCAGGATGAATAAATCTAGAGCTCTAATGCACATGCATAATGACAATTGATAATACTGTACTGAATACTTGAAATATACTAAGAAAGTAAATATCAGGTGCTCTCATCACAAAAAACTGGTAGCTATGTGAGGACATATCAGCTTGATTGTAATAATAATTCACTATGCGTATATATGTATATCACATCATCATGTTATTTACCTTACGTATATGTAATTTTTATTTTTTAAATTTATGGATGCCCTGCAGAGACTCTGAGCCCATGGGCTCTAAAAAAAATTTTTTTTGCAAAAGAATTTAGAACACTAAAAAAAAAACTTCCCAATTTTGGTAATTATGGTATAGTTATAAAGAGAAGGTTCTTGTTCTTAGGAAAATTGGAAGTATTTAGTAGTAAAGGCACATGATGTCTCCAACTTACCTAAAACGGTTCAGAAAAAAATTGTATTTATACGTGTGTGTGTAAACAAAATGCTAAAACAAATGTAAACAATTGGTGTACCTAGACAAAGGCCATCAAGAAGTTTCTTGTACTATTCTTGAAACTTAAAAAAAAGTCAGGTATTCATTAGTTAATAATAATATATTGTAAACTTGATATTTGCTGAGAATAGATCTTAAGTGTTATCACTACAAAAAAAAATCATGATAACTATGAACTATGAAGAATTTGTGTTAATCATTTCACAATGGAAACATATATCAGTATGAAGACACTAAATAGATACAATTTTTATTTGTCAAAAATAATAAAAATAACCAAAATAAAACTCACCCTCCTCTCCTCCAAAAAAGAAATGGCCTTGATTATATTAGACATTCAAAACATTCTCGAGATAAGATGAAACATAACAGAAAACCTAGTCAAAGGGTTGCATTTTAAAAAGCATTGTTCATTTTATATTTGTAGGTATCACGTAGCTTTGATTAAAAAAGGAACTACCTTTACTTAAAGTTTTTATACATATATGTGCACATAAGCCTAAGGATATATATGTGAAATGTCAGCTATAGAACAGAGAACAGGGTGGTTAAGACGGAGGCCTCTGGACTCATACAAACATAGGTCCAGTCCTGGCACCACCATTACCAGCTGGCAAGGTACTAAACCTTGCTGTGCCTAAATTTTCTCATTCTTAAAATGCAGACAATCGTTTCTAATTAAGTTTTGTGAAAATTTCAAAGGACAAAAGCACATTCAGCCTATGACTTGTTGTTGTTTTATAAATGATTCTTTAAACTAAAAGATAATGAACTGAATACCAAATCTCTTGAGACGAGGTCATGATCTGCCCATACCAGTCCAAAACAAGGAGGGAAAAAGGCTGAGTCAAAGGGGACCAGCTCAGGGTGTTTAATCTAAAAATTAAAATGTAAATGAAATACAAAATACCTCTTTACAACTAGATTATGATGTTAAAATATTTTTAGAACAATGTACTGAAGAAAGATCTTTATTTGAAAGTGCCCTTCGTCCTGCTTAGTTGACTCAAGTGCACATTCAATAGGTAAGATTTCGATATTTTTAAAAAGCATCCTTAATGCCTGTCTGGATTTCCATAAGGAAGAACTACCGAATCACAAGAACTCTGCAAGCATTTATAAGAGTCAGAGTTAACAGAACTTTACTTAGTAATTAAGGTAAGAAATCATAAATTTTGTCATTTATCAGAAGTTATAAACTCAAATGCCTCCATAGGTCAGGCATCGCAAACAGATGAGCGTAAATCAATAGGGAAGAAGTGAGACCTCAGCGAATGCACCTGAGGATTAAGTAGTCACCTAAAGGCGTTCAAATTCAAGTTCTGCTTTGTTTTTTCAAACATTGTGCCATGTGTTCAGGCTGAGTTCAGCTCAGAGGGGAATCTGGTTTGACCACTGAATTTCAGATTTTAAGTTTCTAGAAGTTTTCTGATGTGTAGTTGTATGCAAACTTGATGTTTTATAAAAGATATTCATAAAATGGAATATTTCTAAGAATGAATACTCATGCACATCAAAAACATCAGAAAATGTTTCAATGACTTCCACAAGGCAGTCACGTAGCTGAAGATATCCCGGGTTGGTCATCTACACCCCTTTGTACTCATAATTAAGACACACTTTTATGTCATGATAGAGAATTTTAAAGGTGCCTCACAACTCTGCCATTTTAAGATTCTATGATTCATGGAACAAAATTCTTTCCTACTGATAATAAATACATACCCATGAAATAACTAATCACTAAAAGCATTCAAAACTGCTAAATTCATCTACCACTGGAAAGTTTGGCCTGAATATTTTTATTGAAAAGAAACAGATTCACTTTGTATTTCTGACACGTACTGATCCAGCCTTTACCCCACTGAAACACCTGTCACCATGGTTTAAATATTTTTTTTTAAATAAAATAGCAACCCCACCTTTATTAAATTCTTTTTAGATGTTCTCTAATACGTATACTAGAAAGAGGGTACATTTAAGTGAACAACATCCAATGCCCTCAAAGTCCAAAGCGGGATCCCCCAGCAGTCTGCTGTTATTGTTTTATACTATTATCATATTTTAGCATGTTTTATCTTCTCTAATATACTTTAAACTACATGCAGGCAGAAGGCATGTCTTATTCAAATCTTATCTCTATTGATAAGTATTTTGTACTTGTACAGGTGCTCATAAAAAAAAACGAGAAAAACACCATTTCTAAAGATAATAATGATCTCATGTTAAACTCTTTCAAATTTTGCAATGTTTTTACATGAATGAAATTATTGTTATGCTTTTTAAATTTCTCTACAATTCAGAGATGTCCTCAGTATCAGTAGCTGGTTACGTTAAAATTTAAGCAAAGTATTTTGGATGGATAAATGACAAGAAGTTTATATTCTTTTGATTTGAGAAAATAAAACTTTAAGCATATTGCTTAAGCCTAAGTTAAGTTTTAAACATTTATTTGAGACAAAGAGGATATGTTTTGGGGAGGTATTATTGATAACCATTAAGTCTTACCTGGGGATTCCAACCGGGATCTAACTTTTTAACTGCCGCAATATACTCCTGCATTGCCTGGCTCGGGCTTGAGTCACCAAGCGCCTTCCATGCTTCCCTAGAATATCCAAAATGACCCACTGTTAACTGTGAGTAACACAAACCGCATATTTCTTTTCATTATTAAATAAACTGACATATACATTTTATGGGTCTGGGGATATAGATGTAATGAGCCATAGATGAGTACCCCCTTTTTGCATTCACATTGGTCTACAGCCATACAGACCTCATCACCCTAAGTGAGGAGCCTTTTTAGACATCTTTTTCTTAATCACCTTCCCCCATGAAATTTCAATAATCCAGAAATAATGCATATCTGTGGAATTTTTGAAGACCATGAACTACTGTAATATCTAAGATTTTATAACTCCCCCAAACCCAACTTTCATCCCTATTAAAAATGTCTGATCTACAGACCAATAAAAGTAGTTCCCATCTTATGAATTCATTATGCTTATGGCATTTTGGAAATATGGAAACTAATCATCACACAAAACATTCCCTGAAAAAAATTCTTATTTGTGAGAAATACATCTTCCTTTTCTGCTGTTAGCTAGGCTATAAGCTGCTAATAATGGATCGTGAAGCCTCAAAACTGAGGGCTGGTAAGGACAGCAATAATACTGAGTAAGAGGGTAGGGACTTCCTGCAGTATAAATACCAAGAGTAATATTTCAGTCCTGAGTCCCCTTCTAAGTCATCCTTTCCTTCTTTTCTGCAAGCTGCCAGGACAAGCTCCTTCTCAGTTTTTCCCTGCCAATTTTTCTGCTTCCAATCAGGAAATAGATCCACTGCAAAACAGAACTCAATCCCACAGTTTTTTCTACCTTCTTGCTCCTACGATGAATATAACTCTGAGGATATCTAATTTATTTTTACTCTCTTGAGAGTTCCTTGTTTACATCCTAAAACTTTATCCCTAAATATAACAGCATATATCAAAGTGAAGAAAGTTAACATCATTACTATTATGTAAATGTGCAGCGGACATTCAGATTTTCCTGATTTCCCAATATCCTTTATAGCTCTTCTCCCAGCCCAGAAGCCAATCAAGATTCACACACGGCACTGAGTTTCATGTATTTTTAGCCTTTTTTGTCTTCCATGATACTGAATTTTTAAGAGTCCAAACTGATTGTTTATAAAATATCCCTCAATTTGGATTTGCCTGATTGTTTCTCCAAATACAGAGTGTTTCATCCCAAAAACGGCTCATCATGATTAGAATCATGTTAAACATTTTGTTAAGAGCAAAATATGGGTGACATATCCCTTCAAAGCATCATGTCAGGAGGCACATGTTATCAGCTTGTCTCATCATTAATGATAAGATAGATGACTTGGTCAAAGTGGTCTCTCCCACTTTCTTCTTTGAGATTAATAAGTAACCAGTGGGTCCCACTGCATAAATATTGTTCCCCAGTAGCTTTTCATCTCATGGTTTTAGCATCCAATGATGATTCTTGCCTGAATTACCATTATAATGGCTGTAAAATCTAATAAATCATTTTAAGAAATGAAAAAAAAGGTAACTATAGCAAAAAAAAATGGTGAAGTTATAAAATTCTAGGAAAAAAACTCACTTATAATAAAAGTTATGTCAAGTATTCTCTACAACAGTAACAAAGTGCCAGTCAGAGAACTACTCGTTATCATTGGCAAAGAAAGCTTGTGCCACAGAATGAAAATCAAAGCACTACTTTCTTCAGAGAATGTCCTACACACACGCACGTCAGTTGAACTAAACAGTGCTCTTAATGCCATAGCTGATTTACATCCGATTCAAGCTCTGCATCTCCTTGCACCTTAGTAACAGTTCACAGACAGGCAACCTGTCCAGGGACCACATTTTGAGCAGCACAGCTCTAGAACGTAAAGTTGGAATCCATTCTTAACACTTCTCTCTAACCATATTTCATTTCTTTAAAAACCCTACTTTATATATTTTTAATTCTAGGCCGATGCTTCAAAGTGCTTCCTGCTATAACAAAGGTTTCCAACTGTGTGTAATTTCTTTTTTTTTTTCACCTAGAGTACGTAAAGCTTCATAAGAGAGAACCTCTGAATCCTAAGTAAAAAATTGGGGAGGGCATAATCTTTATATATTCAGAAAAGAAGTGGACTCAGCACCTGATTTCTTTTTCCTTCTTTCCAAGAGATTATGATAAGCACGTCTTTACTGTGGTGAAGTGGGGGCAAGGAACGCAAGAGAAGAGGATGTGAAATCAAGGCAGGCAGAACAGAGAAATGGGGATTTGCCCTGCTCTTCTCCTCTCCTGTCCTCCTGGCCTTCTTCTAAAGACCCCTCAGAGGGAGAAGTGGTGACCCACTAGGGACTGTATGTTGGGTAAGGAAAATCTCCAGCAATAGCTCTTATGGTCTTTCTCCAAGAAGCTATTCTCATGTAAGGAACATGAGAATAGCTGTGAACTACATACCGGCACCATGGCATGAGAATCCTTTGGGAGACTTAGCTGAAAGCAGAATCCGCTTTTAATCCCTCTCAATCGCCTGCCCTCAGCAGTCTACAGCAGAGGGATTATATAAAAATAATTCTTTAATCTGCTCACTACTCTAATTCCTAAACACCTAAACCATTTCCAACAACTTCATTAGATTCTAAGAATGTCTTACCATTTTTGCTTTCCTTCAAAATCAAAGAAGCTTGGTTTAGCAGTATTGCAATTTCCAACTTTGACCTAAATGAAGGGTGGGGAGGGAAATCAAGAATTTATTTTTCATGAAATTCCAGAGAAACTTTTTTATTTTTGTATTTATTATGCATACTTAATAACTACGTATTAGAAAATATTTACATCTATACAGAATAATAAATTTTAACATTTTTTACAAAGGCAAACAAAAAAACAAACTTGAAATTCAGACTGCTTTGACTTACTGCGTAAAACAATTGTTATCTAATACTATAATACATTTAAAAATAGGAGTGACAAACCATTGCATTCCTAAGTTAATAGACAAATTATATATGACAAATTATAAATATAGATTATGCAATCCTTATTACCATTTACATAGAATTTTTAAACATGCAATAAACAAGCTTTACAGTTTATCAGAATTTATTTTTTATGCTGATTCTCATAACACTATCAGCATTTCATCTCCCCCAAACACACTACTTTGAAAGTGCCCTATTATGAAAGTAATCAATATAAATTTAAATGTTGAAAGCTGTGCAAAAAAATTACAAGTGTTTCTTAACAATATAAATTCTATCTATTCCATAATAATCTCTTGTTACTTCTAATCTAATTAAAGTATACAGTAATTATCTACATCATGAATAAGCATTAATGAAATTCACGCAAATGCACAAGTGTAGAATACCTATACAGCCCTTGGTTCCCACCACCAGATGTAAACTCTCTTTTTGATAAACTCTGTATAATACAATCTATAATATCATTTTTACTTTGTGTTGAAAAGTTTTGTACAAAGTCTCACCTACCTATTAGAACACAGCCTTTAAGAAACTGTTTTTAACTCAATCATTGCACCTCATATAGCGCCTAACTCAAAGTAGTAAAAAATGTTTGTTGGATATTGAATGAATATGTTAGGCATGTGTTCAACAAAATACCTGCTTTCCCTAATGCTAAAGACCTCAGTCTGACCCTGATCTCCTTCTTGGGGACCTTCACACTACCTTGCATTACTTCTGCACACTGGAATTTTGCTAAAATCAAACGGATGATCTACTCACTAACCAGACTGGTCTACTCACTGTCGTAGGAAATGTTATTCTGAGTTTTGCTCAGTGTTATTCTCCTCACCTAAAATGCCTTCGTTTCTCTTCTCATCTTTTGAAAATGCTACACCTTCTACTCAAGGTTCAGATCCTAAGAACCTGGTCAGTATACGATAATCTCATCCATGTCTGAAATCATAACAATTTTCATCTCTATCATTTGCTGAGCAGTTAATCACAATCTGGTTGTTACTGAAATGTACACTTATACAGAAGCAGCCCTGTTTTGATGGGACACGGGAGGGAGAGAGCAGAAGCTGCTTTTGTTGAACAAAACTTCACCTATGTCAAATGAGCCACAAAACAATCCTATGAGGTTTGCCATCACAAATCTCTTTTATAAACAAGGATAGAGAAGCTGAGGAGGGTTGTCACAGTTCACACATTAGTAAATCCTAATCAGCTGTCAGGATTTGAATCCAGGACCGTTTTGACTCCAAAGCTCCAAATTCCTTTACTATAACATTCAGTTTTACATGTCATGCAGAATCTCGGCTTCAGTTCGGATATCTCCAAAGTCTCCAGAACTACTGGGCTGATAGAAATATGAAATGAGGTTAACTATTAGTCATCATAAAAATAGCAATGATTACTATTTATGTTTTTTTAACCAGACACCAGCCAATGGCAGAAACAAATACCAATATCTATTCTTCATTTCTCCTACAGTAGTAGAGATCTCAGCTGGGACACATGGCCATCCACCCGAACATTACATGTGGTCGTGTAACTTCTGCCAAGGCACAGGCCACTGAATGTGTCTGAAAGTGATATAAACATCTTTCTTAAAAAGAAAGAAGGGCTTGTCCTTCCTTTTCCCTTTGCCATGGCTAAAACATGCTTGTGGCGATGGTGAACCTTCTCTGGCCATGGAAAGGGGATCCTAGGGCAGCAGATCTCAAACTTTTTGGTCTTATGAACGCTTCACACTCTTAGAAACTGAGGATCCCAAAGATCTTTTGTTTACGTGGGTTATATCTATTAATAGTTACTGTATTAAAAACAAAAAAACATTTTTAATATGTATTAATTTTAAAATAATAAACTCATTACTTGTTAACATAAATAATAAAATTTTATGAAAAATAACTAGTCTAAAGCAAAAAAAAATTTAGTGAAAAAAGTGACACTGCTTTACATTTTGCAAATCTCTAACATCTGCCTTAGTATATTCTTACATCTACTTCTGCATTCAATCTATTGCAATGTGTTGCTTTGGCTGAAGTATATGAAGAAAATTCAGCTTCACATAGATATGCTATAGAAAAAAAAGTATTTTAGTAGCATTTTCAGATAATTTTGGATATTCTTTTTTGATACCATACCAAAACTCAACAAGTGGCAGCTTTTTTAAGGTTAGTTGCAATCTGGAATCTGAACTCATATCAATAAAATTTTCATAGTTAACATTAAAATTCATTAGTCTGACTTCCGCACAATGGATTTTTAACTCACACATAATTTGTAACATCATTCCATGCAATATTTGGAAAATATGGTTCACTGATTTAAGCAGACCTTCCAAATGTTGACATATTTCATTATACAATAGCAAAAGTTCATTACCATTAAAGTCATCACCAATCTCATCAAAAAAGTGTTTAAGTATTAAGAAGTTGTCAAACTCACTTGGCAGATACAGATTTTCCAAACTTCTAATTTTCACTTGAAGGCTCAAATATTATTTATCATTGGCAACAAATACTGTCAGTTGTGTTCCTTAAAATGACAGACTCATTTCATTCATTTTCAAGAAAATTCTGACAAGTACTCAAATCCAAATAAGCATAATTGATCTGTGAGTTGTTCTATCAAGTAAAAATAATGTTTAATCAAAAAAAGTGGATAGCACGACTTGCAACTCAAAAATTGCACAAGGGCTTTTCCTCAAAATACCCGATGTAACTCAGTAAGCAGCAGAAATACTTAGTGTGTACCCCCAATTTCATCAAACACAATAATAAAAACTTATACTCAAGAGTTAATATTCAATAAAAATCAATGGTTTTTACTGCTTCATCAAAGTTTTTAAGTAAAACTGGCTTTTTTTTTTTTTACTCTGAGTACATGATGATAAAGAAATACGATTACTAGTACAGTTTACTGCCAGTGCCTTGATTCATACCAACGCACCGATTCATATCAGCAGTTTTATCCACCACACAGCATAGAAAAAAGGCAAATAATGTCTTAGTACTATTTTGAAAACAGCTTGACCTTATAGATCCCCTGAGAAAGTCTCAGCAATTATCTGGGGTCTGCAGACGATAATTTGAGAACTGCCTTAGGGGATGGCTGAGCTACAAGACAGAAAAAAGGACTAAGCCCCTGGATGATCTCACGAAGCAGAACACCCTACCAGACTGAGATCACGTACTTCCACACCATCACGTGAGCTGAAAATAAACATTCAGCAGCTGACCCTGTATTCCAACTGACGCAGAAGCTTTTATATTCCTGAAATCAAAGACTAATTCTGGATCCAGAAAAGACTGGGAAATAAAACTATGGAAATTTTAGGACATCATGAGCAAGTTTCCAAATCTCTAGATGATGAATTGTAAATTATAAAGCAGAGGTATAGAATGTACCACTTTAACAGAGCACCTAAATTCTGTTCTCTGATATATAGATTGATTGATAGATAGATAGATAGATTGATAGATAGATAGATGGACGGATGGATGGATGGATGGATGGACGGACGGACGGACGGACGTATGTATATATCCAGTGTCTTTGGAACAGATTATTTCAACAAAGGTTGCCAATGGCAAACTCCAGTGAATCGAGTGAACCCAGGGTAAAGAAGGGTAAAAATGTGAACCCAGGGTAGCTTCACTTGTGCTAGTGTTGAAGGTTCCCATAAAATGAAGCCAACAGGAGTTTGCAATCTTTATTGTTCTATAGTTTTCACCAGGATCAATTACCTTTTGCTGGGAGAACGTAGGCTAATGCTCAGAAGACAAAAAAGAAAAAAAAACTTAATTGGGTATGATCTTTTTAAAACTTCAAAGATAATATTGAAGTCACAGAGTTATTTGAGACTAAATCAGCTTTTATGTTAGGTAACTTTAGGGCTCTGCTTGAGAGGAATAGATTCAGATCTCAGCCTGCTTTTATCATTTTCCTGCTGACAACCTTACCTCATTCAGCCTACAAAAATTATATATATTGGGCTTTCAACTTTATTATTCCATCAAAGACACTATTTTTAACACTTTCAGAATTCTGTTAAAAATAATATATAGAAGAGATTGATGAAAATTGTGTCCCAATGTCATATCTAAATAAGTATATTCTTATTCTCTAATAATGAAGAATTTTACTTTCCAGATACAGAATATTTCTAAACACCTTAATGTCAAGTTCTTGAAAGAGTGAGGGATACGCCTCTTCCAGGCTATTTGGATGAAGTGGGTACACCTGAGAGAGAATGACTGCCAGGTGACTGGAATTCACTGCCTTGGAAATAAGATATTTAATAATGATGACATTTGTTAAATAATCAAGTCTCATTTTAATGTTATTAGGACAGAGTAAATGACCACAGAGAAAACAGATGCCTAGAACTTTTGAAAGAAAGCGAATTCCAAGGCCAATACAGGGGCAATTTTCATTCAACACAATGGTTTATACCATCTGTACCTACAACTCTATCTCTCAAGTCACTTTAACTGATATTCAAAACTGATATTCATCAACTCTCAAAAGAAGATTCATCTGTATTCAGTATTTTCAGTTGAATACAGAGGAACTTCACAACTATTTTTTTTTTTTAAGAATACAGGGGAAAATAGCTACCAAGAGGCAAAAGAAGAGTTTTAAAATTTTAATAAAATAAGATGGGCTATTATCTAACACTTCATTGCTTCCAGTATTCCAAAGAGCTAGTTTTCCTGAACTGTTACTTATGTCAGCCATTTTTCAATGTTTACATCTAGACTCCTCAATTATCTTTGCGAGTCTCTTCAAGGCAAGAATCATGATGCTTTTGCTTCTTTACATTCCCTGTAAGCATAACATTCAAGTATTTTGTACACAAAAGTGTTGAATAAGTATTTGTTGATGATAAAGCAATTATTTTTCTTTCTGGTACCTAACCCAATGACTCTTTGAATGATAAATTAAATCTTATATAACATTATTATTTTTATTTCCATATTTCCAGGTAAGTTCAGAGCCTTAGACAGAGTTCAGAGCTACAAGCTAGTTTTAATTCCGACTGATTTATCTATTTGACCCTAGGCAAGTTATCTACTCTCTTTGGGCCTTTTCTGTTAAAGGACATTATTCCATCTGGTGTTTACTAGCTCTAAAATTTTTATAATTGTATCTAACAGACAGAAGCGGATTCAGTCAAAAGATGAGTCTATGATATTTAGAGTTAAAAAAGTTAAATAATAAAAAAGTAATACTTTCTTTTGTATTGCATCACCCTTTAATTACAATCATAGTATTCTGTTGGATCTCAAAATATTGTTTTAAACATTACCGCATCTACATCCATAGGACCTCTGGCAAGAGTGAATGAGAAATCTTATTTTGTCATGCTCATTTTACAAAGGTTATGAAGCTGGTAAAAACAAAGGTGCAAGGTCACTGAGCAAGTCATAGAAGACACAGAAAAACTGCCATTCGGTGTCCAGCTAAACATCACTCCTAGATAGCAGACCGGTCCTTTCCATGTCCAGAATGCTAATCATTCAGGGCAGATTAAAAACAAAACAAAAAACACACACACATACACTCCCTTCATTACTAGCCATTAACCAAGCACATCTACTATTAGTATTTCTTGGAAAGAGGCCTCTGGCCCTCTCGCATCCACCACCTCCCTGCGACTTTACCTGCTTGTACCTGGCATACAGATACAAGAGCTGCTCCCTGCTGGCCACGTGAATCAGGCCCTGGAGGTGTGCTGCAGCCTTCTCAAACAGCTCTGTCAGGCTCCTGGATGCCTCGGTCTCCGGGGTCTGGAGGGATTCCACATCACCGGAGTCGTCTCCCGAGCTCAGCTCTCCGCCACTGTCGCCAGTGGTGGCCCCCACGGGCAGGAATGGAGAGGCCATGTGTCCTTTGCCCGGTCCGTCCCTGGGTCCGCTCTGCCCTCTTCAGATCGGTCTAGGGGGCCTGGCCGACTAGTCTGGGTCCCAAGCCGGAGCTGCAGCCAGACCCCAGCTCACTTACTCCGCGCTCCCTCACCTAACTCTGTCTCCTTCCCATTTCCCCCCCTCAGCGTGCAGGGTAGGCTCTGCTACCCTCCGCTGCCCTCCTCCGCTGATCCAGTTTCCCCTGATTTCCCGGGGCTGATTGTGCGCTCAGGATCGCCTAGGGCCCCTCCAACCGCTCCGGGGCCTGCGGGAAGCGCAGCCAGCAGGTCCCGGAGAGGGAGTGGCGGGCGGCAGGGGCGGGGCGACGTGAGCGCGGGCGGCGTGCGCGCGAGCACGCGCCCGTGAGCACGCGCCCGAGCACGCGCACGGCTGCGGTCTGCGTGAGTGGGGCTGCTGTGCGCTGTCCCGTTACACGTCGCGCGTTAAGGAGGACTACTGGGACGCGCCGGGGAGACGCTAGTTGGAGAAACTGTCTTAAGTCGTTGGGGTGTCCGTTAATCGTTTGGTTGCAGTGACTAGTCAGAGCTTCGGAACCCGCTGTCGAGATAGGCCACCGGGTGAGGGAAGGCCTTGGACTTGGTTGTGTAGCAATAGAAGTGGAGTCGCGGGAAACAGGAGGCTGAGGAGGAAGGTTCCGTCTGAGCCCCTGCCTGCAGTGTTCTGTGTCCCTGGCGACCCCAAAGAGGCCTCTGAACCCTGCATCTGTTGCTTGGGAGTTTGGCACAGAGTGTAGAAATAAAATGGAGCTACTATAGTCCAGCTGCTAAATTAAAATCAAGTAGGTTGGGTTATGAGAACATGACTATTCTTGTTTTAACTATCCTGGAGTCTGAAATTTACGAACTTTTCAGTCCTGCCTCAATGGCTGGGCCCACATCCAATCAGCAGATAACATCTGTTTATACCCCCTCGAAGTCTACGGAAAGAATGTTCACTTATCTAGCTCACCTGACATCCATTATCTAGACCACCAGTATTCTAGAACAGGGGTCCCCAACCCACCTTGGCTGGGGAGGGTGGAGACATGCCGTAGCTTGTTAGGAGCCAGGCCTCATAACATGAGGTGAGCTAGGGACAAGGGATGGAAGTTTCATCTGTATTCCCTGCAGCTCCCAAACGCTAGGCACTGCCTCAGCTCTACCTCAGATCAGCAGGTATTAGCTTCTCATGAGAGTACCGCTCCTTATGGGCAAAAGGTTGGGGACCACCAATCTAGAGGATTGCCATCTCCCACCGATCCAGAGGTTAAGAATGCGGTATTGATTCTTAAGAATGTACTTTTTTGCTATAAGAACCTCAGCTTCTCTTTCTTATTCTGCCCAGTTTTATTTCTGGTTGTAAACATTAAAACCTTTGAATAAATATCATTTATTTCTAGCCAAAGCCTTCTGATTTAATTTATGCTCAGCCAACAGATTCTAACTTGAATAATGAATGAGATATAACGCCTTCACCACCCAAACTGTGTAAATGGCTGGTAGAGTCAGTCCTCTCTGTGTCTTGCTTTGCATGCCTGTGCCCTCCCATGTCTCAGCTTTATGGGGTCCTCAGCTCTCAGGCATGATTCTCCTTTCAAGTTCGGCCTTTGACACTGTAAAGTGAAACAAAAAAGTAAGACATGGCTCTGCCCTAAAGCAATGCAAAAAAACTATACAAAAA
The DNA here is from genome assembly GCA_004027375.1 of Macroglossus sobrinus. Classification (NCBI taxonomy): domain Eukaryota; kingdom Metazoa; phylum Chordata; class Mammalia; order Chiroptera; family Pteropodidae; genus Macroglossus; species Macroglossus sobrinus. The sequence continues at coordinate 466,840 of PVKZ01000721.1, read as the reverse complement.
CTTTAATATGAGTATAATAGTTAATATTTACTGAGTATTTATGTCCTAAGTGTTATTTTTTTAAAAGTACTGTATTTCTTTAATACTGAAAACACTAATAAGCACCATCAGAGTATGTGCATAGAAGGTATTTTAAAGAATGATTATTGAACCTTTGAGATTAGACTTTAGGCGGTTGGGCATGGGAGAAGGGTAGACAGTATGAGAGAACAATGAGAAAAGGCAGGAAGGTGAGAAAGCTCGGATCAGGATTCAACAAACATCTCTTGAGTATTGTCAAAAGATCGTTTAAAAAAACAAAGCAATGAATCATTTAAGCAGTAATTAGTAAAAGTTTATTGTGCATATAACAATAAGACAATTTGCAAACCCAAAGCACTCAACCAAAACATGGAATGAGGCTCAGAGATACATTGTTACAGCTTATATAGTGTGGAGGCAGTGATTGTATTAGAATTTAATAAAACGAAAGATAATTGGTTAGTGGTTACCTCATATCAATTTTGGGAAACTATTTAACTCTTGCTTATGACCTAAAGAGACATACTCAAGAAGTAACTCTGGTCAAGTTAGCCTCACTTGACAAAATAAGCTAAATTAAACTTTTCTTGTGTGACTAAACTGGTTTTGCCTGCTCAGGAAATTTTCAATTCTGGTCTCCGTTTGTGTTTGATTTTACCAGTATCCAGAATGTGCCACTGTTAGTCTCTGCCCTCAAAGCACTCAGAATCCAGTCCAGTGATGGCTGATGAATAAATTCTTGCAGTTAAGAAGTGATAACTTATTGAATCCTCTACTGTTTAGGAGACTTAATTTTTAATACTTCTGGTTTATAGAGTCATTTCCACATTAGACATAAGAAATCAGCACAGAGTGGTTAAGTAACTTGCCCAAGACTGCATGGTAGAGAAGCAAAGTAGAGATGATAATAAGAGAAACTAATAAGAAAGAGAAGCTAATAAGAAGAGAAGTTGATAAGAAGAGAAGCTGCTGGCATTCAGAAGCTGCCCTGGCTCTCATAGCTAAGCCATATTATTCTGTTAGAAAGAAGTAATTTCATATAATATCAACCTTAGACAAGGTCATTCTGAATCCATGATAAAATAAGACAAAGCAAAGCACTTCATAAGTTTGTCTAAGCACAGGCAAAAACAAGACCACAAAACCAAACACATTTCTCTTGGCCAAAATGGGTGAGTACTACTTTTTTACAAAGTGCAGCATTATTCTCATCCTAGTCTTCTCTCACTACAGATAAGATATATCAAGATACCTAATCATAGAGTTGCCTGTCTTTCTGACAGCATCCAAACAAGAGGAAAGCCCTGCTTCTTTAGCCTCTCTCTCAAGTCACCAACCAAAGCTCAAATCCTGTAATAGGTTCTTTCTGAACACCTTCTTATGGAGACCGCCTATAGTTCCCTATGGAGTGGGTTCTTCCTCGCTGTATACAGATAATAAGTACAGCTCAGTTTCCCATACGTGCCTTCCCGGAGGTCTCTGGCTGGAGGGCATTGACATTCAAGAACCTCTGATTTCTTCAAGATTTAATTAAGACTCCCAAACTATCAAGGCCTTGGAGGGACTAGATCTTTTACAATTAGAATTCCTATTCAAACATTTCTTGGGAACTGTATATGTTTTTCTGAATCTCAAGACAAATCAGCTAAGAAATCAGGAAGCCAGGAGAAATTATTATAATTCTCCTGCTACAATTAGTTTAATGATCAACATAGACAGGTTATGATTCAAAGGGATCTACTGACAAGTTGAAAGCAATAGCAGAAAATGCTAATGCTTGAAGTCCAAAGTGAGCCAGGGAAAAGAGCAGGAAAGAGAAAAGTGGTCAGGATCTAATCAGTCTTGCTTGTAGTGGCTGCCAGATTGTACATATGTTCATGCCCCCATCTGCTGCTCACATTGAGTCACTCTTGCAAATAAAATAAATGTTCGTAAGATTGTATGCATGGTATACGTTATACAAATTCTGTGAGTGAGAAATAAGTTTTAGAAGCGAAGGAATTCTTAAACTGGCATTTTAAGTGATTCTGGAAGTGTTGTTAACTTTGCTGAGGAATCCGAATGCTATTACACCAACAATGTTTGCTGGCATTTCCCAGTGTTTGTATTCATGATAGGCTACAGTTTTTTCTAAGCATTTTAACAGAAAAAGTACAAAGAGAAGATGTGAACATGTTTGTGAAATACTCCAAAATGACATACTGAATGAATAAAAGTCACATCTGTTTCAATGGCAAAATTGAAGTCTGGGCAAGCAGACAAAATATTCTTATTAAAAAGTAACTACTGGATTTAGTACAATTCCGGTTTTGTGAAATATTGACATTTTTAACATTACTATCAAAATATTCATTAATTCACCAAAAATATTTGAACTTTTAATGTTTCAAACATAGTGCTAAGCCCTAAGTATGCCAGGATGAAAAAGGTTATTCTTCCTCTCTCATTCTGCTCTAGCTGCATGATTCTCCTTGAGGCTTTTCTACAAACATTTTAGTGCCTTTTTTACTTGCTAATTCCTCTTTCTGGAACACTCTGGCCCCAGATATCTAAATGCTTTGTCCTCATCTCCTTCAGGTCTTTGCTCAAAAGTCACATTAGTTACAACTTCTTTGACCATCCTATTAGAAATCGTAACCCCAACCTCACTAATGTCTTCTATTCCACTTCTTTAAGAACGAACTTATCTTCATCTAATTTACATTTTCTACTCATTTATTACATCATTTCTATATATGTTCCATGAAGGACTTTTTTCTGTTTTTATCACTGCTGTATTCCCCAGACCTTGCACATAACTGAATCTTCATTGAATAAATAAATGAGTGCATGTATGAAAGACATAGTCATAGTTCTTTAAGAGTTTACAGATAGTAAACGAATAAGGACAATACAATATTGCAAGCGATACAGAAAAGGGCGCACCAGGCAGAAGAAGTAGCATGGGCAAAGGCACAGTGGTATAAAAATAGCAAGCAATATAGCTTGTTTTCACTTAATAATAAGTAAGATTCAGGAGCAAACAGCAGAAATGTAGTTAGCTGCTGTTATTCTCTCCTACCCACCATGAACTAAAAATCAGAATACATGTAACCTACTCCTAATAGAAAAAAACCTTGCTTAAAAGAGTAGAGCCAGTGGCTTATTTTTATGTCACTAAATCAAATTGACAGTATTTATCTAGGACATAATCTTCTAGGAAACCCATGGCCTTTAATCCAACCCTTTAAGCACATTAGTGGGACTCTAGTATATAGACAGATAAGCAGGTAGAGAGAGATATTAGACTGTATTATCTAATTTGCATAATCTTGAAGTTCATTTGACCACCTTCAAATAAAATAACCAGCAGAATTACACACACACACACACACACAAAGAGGAATCACAATAGGAAAATCAGAGTCCTGACCTTGGAGTCTGTGAAATCTGTATAATGAACAAAACAATAAAAAAAAAATCACATCCTCAAGTTCTCAGGAACAGGTACCTATTTTCAACCAATAATTAAGAAAAAATTTGATAACTTTTGAGACCATTTTAGCAAAGGTTGTTTAATAATGAAGACAGCTTAATCCAGCACAAATAATAGAAACCTCTGGGGGATAGGTTTGTGGGTTTAGAAACTGCCTTTATGGTAGAGTCTTGTATAATGCTGTGCATCAGTACATGGATTTAATTACAAGGGTAAATCACATGCCATAAAGCAAAACAGGATTAAATAATAGAAGACTAGCACACTCTTAGCTGTCAGTCCTGAAGAAACTCCCTTATGTTTGATAAATCCGGACCACAGAGCAATACAGAAAATCAGGGGACTCGGTTAGGTGCTCAATACTGGCAACTTCTGCCCCACATTTGAAACATCTCGGTGGTGGTGGTGGTTGTGAATCTGGTAGACAGTACATTCATGGTGCTTAGTAAGTTTTATTGTTAGCAAATGTTAAGTATTTAAAAAATTTTTGTATTGTTATTTTGACTTGCAAAAAATTAATCAATAATGAACTATTAAATGCTGACTTATTAATCTTTCAGATAATGTAATACAGCAAAAAGTACACAGGCTGGCGAGCCTGATATCATCCTTGCCACCAAACTTAAATTTTATTTGGAGAAACAAGATTAAGATTCATGAAACAATTAGAAAATAAAATAAGAATAAAATTAAGTGCTAAATCTTTTGATGCACATTGAAGTGAAATGATAGGATTTTTTGTTAGCTGGGTATCCTCCCCCAAATCACCCTCAGTGGGACCCTATTATTTTTCCAGAAGAGGCCCTTTAAGCATTAAGTGACTTACATTAGTCCTTACATTTAGCTGGGTGACCAAGTGCATCTAACACCCCAGTCTTCTAAGCACTCTGGGCCTTTTAAATCTACTAAAACACACTGTGCTCAGAATTCATTAAATGGAAAGGGAGCTATTAGTCAACTGGCAGAAGCTAGGATAAACTATTTGCGGGTGCCTTAGAAGTCAAGATGTTTAAGGAAAATATCCCTGAACTTGAAACTAAGAAGCTAAAAGTGTTCTTATCTGTCTCTGTAATCTCTTCCTGGATAGTTACTGGTTTGAAGAATAAAGAATCCAGAAAATAAAAACACAACTAACACATTGTTCCTTCATAAAATATATAATTTCTTTATATGAAAAATGAGTCCTGTGAGATCGACTCACCTGAGTGGTTCAGAATGCCAGATATCCATCTTCTTTTTGGACACCGGGCTGAGTGGAAGTGTAATGTGTATATATATATATATTGACCACACGATGGCAACATAGAGCCAGGCTGTCTCTGCCATCCCCCCATCTCCAACCCACAACCCCCCATCAGCCAGAAAGGCTTGCTAGCTTATCATTGTCCTTTGAGTCTTGCTGCTTAGGAAGGACACAGACCTTGCACGTCATATGACACAGTAAATGGAACAATTGTTTATGTAATTGCATCTTTATTTTAAACAGCAGCCAAACCCTAATACTGTTTCTTCTTGAGACTTGGAACCCAAGAACTGAGAGTGAAGAGGAAAACAGGCTTTATTAAGATGTGCTTGGTTTAAAAAAAAAAACAAACAAACATTCATTTCTAACTATCCACTTACTATTCTGTATGTCCCAATAAGAAATAGAGGCCATACAGTGTATAGCAAGATAAACTTAGTTAGCTCTGAATCTAAGCCATTAGCCCTTTTGATTGTTGTTGGTTGTTTTTGCTTTCGTTCATCTTTTCTTGAGTATTTGTAAATTAACAAATAATATTAACTTGATGGCTACAATCCATCGTTTAAAGTGCCATTTGGTTCCCTTTTTTTTTTTTTTACCTTTATCCCTTTGTTCTTTATAATAACCTTTATCCCTTCATTCTTTATAGTTATTCTTGAGTACTGACTAGAAAAAAATTATACGAATCTTTATTGTACCGATGTATTTTATAGTTATCCAAAGCATCTATTACAACAGAACAGTAAAAGTGAATATATTCTAATGGCTTTCTACTAAAGCCTTTACAATCTCTCTGGAGCCCGGCCTTGGCCTCCTTGACAGATCTACCCTGGCAGGTGCACACTGAGAGAATCCCCTTTAGGGGGCACCATTCTCCTATCTGAGAACCCTGTCTCATTAACATTGAAGGTGTTGATTATTAGTTGGTTAGTCGGAGCTGACAGGAAGAATTTACTGCTGATATCAGTCACAACAGGACAGGTTATATGTCAGTAACAACAACAAAGCCCCAGACTTCAATGGCTTACCTCCACTAGCCTGAAATCTTTGATTTCACCCACGCTCCGTTCTGCTGATCAGCGTCATTGGGGACCCACGCTGACAGGCCCCGTCTTGAAAGCTGCTTCCACAATCTCAAACAGAAACAAAGGAAAATGTAGCAAACTGTGCACTGATTCTTAAAGCTTTTTCTCAGGAGTGACTGACACAGTCCCTTCTGCACACATGTCATCAGCCGAGTAAATCACATGGTCACACCTAACTTCGAAGGGGGCAGAGAAGTGCAGTCCTACTATATTCCTGGAGAGAGAGGAGAGCCGACTGTTTGTATTTGTGAACATCCATAATGACATTCACTATCTTACCCTTTTTTCCTTCCTTCCTCCCTACTTTTTGCAAAAACATGTTATATTATTTAATGGAAAACTCCCTGGCAGGGTAGGGTCACTTGCCGAATGATGAGATGAGCTGCCTCATGCACATTATTTCTTTGAAAGTTAATTCTATGCAGTATTTTATAGGACTAGAATATAATTTCTACAAATATCACCCAATTCAGAAACCATCTGCAGTTTATGGAAAATATTAACTGCAGTGAACATAATGGCACTGAGTCACATGTCAGCAACATCTTCCTCTTTGCCATGGAAACCAGGAGACATTTTGCAATTTATCAACAAGTGTGCTGCCAGATTAGAGTTGAAGGCTTGCTTCGAACTCATTGTGCTTGTCCAGGCATGGTCCAATTATCCCTAATGCACGGGAGAAAGAGCTGTGTGGTTCCCACTGTGCCTTTTGAACTTCAGCTGCTGGCTGAGTACTGGGCAACGTGTTTTGTTGCCACCTTCCCTCGGGGTCATTTGAAGGTTTTCTGTTTTCATTATGGGAATGATGAGCATGTCTTAGCAGTGTGGAGGAGTTAGTTATCTGATACCTTATGGTATGTCAAGGGCACAGGCCTTGACATAGAAAGAGATTTGCACGGGCTTGCCACCCGTGTGGGCTATGATTACTGACTTTTGGCTTTTAAAAATGATTTCCTGTTTTGTTTTGCATTCTGCCAGCTGTCAGTTTTTAATTTCTCTGCCTCGTAATTCCTTTTAAAAATTGTGACACGGTGATGAGAAAGGTCATGGCTGGAGACTAGTCACACCACACTCTCAGTTGTTTTTCCAGAAGGACCGAAGTCAGGTCTGTTTTGTTTGCCACTGAATCCTTATTGCCTGGAATGGTTCCTGGCACATGGTGCTCGATAAATGTTTTTAATTAATAGATGAAGAAATGACTGCCAGAAAGAAAAGACATTATTGGCTCACCTGCATGGTAGTTCTCTATCTTTTTTTTTATTATTATTATTAATGGCAAAAAAATTGTAAGCTTCTGAGATGAGGACTTTTCCACATTAAATTAAGCTAACAAGTCCATAGTTTGTCTTTCCAACGATTTCAGTTGCTAGATTGTTTTCATTTCCCACTGCTCCCTAGTCATACTCAACTTTCCAGCCAGCTATTCTCAGGATGGGTCTGCTGCTTATCAGAGGTTGAATTGTGTCCCCTTCCCCACACCTCCCAAAAAGATATGTTGAAGTCTTAACCCCCAGTACCTCAGAATGAGACTTATTTGGAAAAAAGGGTTGTTGCAGATGAAATTAGCAAAGATGAGAGGTCACACTGGACTAGGCTGAGGCCTAAGCCAATATGACCCATGCCCTTATAAGTCGGCCACGTGAAGAGAGGGACACAGGGAGAATGTCATATGACAACGAAGGCAGAGACTGCAGCGTGAAGCTACAAGCCAAGGAATGTCCAATACTGCCAGCAAACCACCGGGAGCTGGAAGAGCTGGGGAATGACTCTCCCCTTCCAGGTTAAAGGGGAGCATGATCCTACCAACTCTGACTACAGACTGTGGCCTCCAGAACTAAGACCATCCATTTCTGTTGTTCTAGGCCACCCAGTTTGTGGTCCTTTGTCATAGCAGCTCCAGGAAACTAATAAACTCCTCATGCCTATGAGCTTTGCCTCCTCTATCTGAAAAACCTCCTTAATATCTCTTCTTGGGTAAAATCTCTAAATCATCTCCAAAATATTAGACTCCTCTTCCCTCATGTAGCATCTACATCTATTGTGGCGTGAATAGGCCGCTGGAAATTCTGAAAAGACTACCCTAGAGGTACCACGGTTAGTTAGAAGAAATAAAATGAGTGAATAAATGATAAAATGAGTAAATTAGAGGAAAAGGATATCGGTCATTGAAACCTGGGAGGAAAACAAGTGTCAGAACTTGTATGAAAACTATTTTTTAGAGGTGGGCTAAACGCTCCAGGAAGGGCTGCAGTGCCTGGGTGAGGAGACACCACGCCCGTTTTCCCTGGCAAGGAGGCTTCCTACCCTTGCTAATGATGCCATTATGAAAAAACTGCTCGCAGTGGGAATCACTCATAATTAAAGGCAGAGCCATATATGGTCCAATAGCGCCACTTAATTCAAGGAAGGTGTGAGAAGGAGTTCATGGGGGTGGGGAGGTCGTACCACAAAGAATAAGGTCATGAGATAAAGATTTTGAGCTAAAAAGTAAACCCATGTTTAAAGACATTTCAATTAAAAGGATAGGTAAAGAGAAGAGGAGGCAGGCAGGGAAGGAAAGAGTGGGGAAGGGTCTTCCGGGTATGTCTGTTATTTCTCTCATGGTCTTTTGGTCAAGTCAATTAAATAATAAATTATGCATCACTGTCTCTACTAGCATTAACACACTTGCAGTGAGAAATGATGGGTGGTCTGGTGACCCGTGTAGATTTGCTTGGGGTCAGAACAATTGTTCATAGCCTGTTGCTTAAATTGTTTTCCCTCTCCTGACTGTCTGTCACCTGGGCGGGCCGGGCCCTCCTAGGAGGAGGAAATGACTGTTAAATAGAGTCTCCACATATCTCTAGTGCAGTGCTTATCACTTGGTGTTTTAATCATCTCTGTTGAAAGAGCAATGAGTAGCAGTCGATTCAGTGAGAGAGAGTCAAAGAGACAAAACAGATACACACTTTTGATTGGATGGGGTGGGGAAGGGAAGAGGGGACTTTACCAGGGAGAAGGAGCTAGCAGAAAGGCATGCGGTGAGCCCACCAGCTGTCCTGGCCAGTTCCTACAGGCCCCTGGGGTTCAGCAGAGCATGGGGTGGGGTGGGGGGGTGGAGTAAGGAAAATGGGAGCGGGGTGTGGGGAGCACGTGTGCTTCTCCAACAGGCAGACTGAGCACAGGCTTTGAGCACCAGCAAATAAGGCCTCCAAAATATTTAGGCAGGAGGACCATTCGACAGCTTTTTTTTTTTTTAAGTATTTAAATGGTCATCATTTGAAGTATTGGAGTTTATATTTACTTAATGGTTTATAATTTTTAAATGGTAGTTGATATATTTTTTTCCATTGCTTGGAGTTTTAAAGGTTTTAGTGTAGTGCTAGATTTTTGAGGCAGAAGAAAGCTGGGGTTGAAGCTGGGGGGATCAGTTCCAACGTGAAGGACAGAAGCAGAGATAAGAAATGGAAAATGAGGAGGAGCATAAGCAGGTAGAAAGAGCGAGGTCACTGATGGGGAAGCTGAGGATAACAAGTGAGTAGCCAAGTGGGCATGTGTGGGGTGGTCTGGAGAAGTTCTGGAGACTCAGGCCGGATGCTGCGGAGGGCTTTTAAGCCACGAGTGTCTGTGAATGGGGTTTATTTAAAGAGAGAGGATATGAAAGGCAGCAGTTCAGCTCATGCCCTTGACGGAGCTGCTCACCTTCCAGAGGACATCATGGGCGAAGTGTGGAGATTCATCTGGCACTCCTTGAGGAAGTAAGAGCCTGAGAATAGCAGGACCCCCATTCCTGCCTCAGTAAGAGCGTGGGCCCTGTTCCTGGCCTTCAGAAGGAAGCTTGCGAATGTTAAGAACACTGCCCTAGAGGCGGGCCCGTGGGTAGTGGCCCCAGTGGCTGCTCCATTATCCCAGGGGTTTCATGAATTATTTTTTTAGTGGGTGCTGGAGTCAGGGAGAGTCACCGTAGCCCTGGACACATGACGATAGCAGTTGGAGGCCATCCCAGAAATCCTTTCCCATTTTGGGCCAAATCCTTTTTGTGCTAGTAGTAACTTTTCATTCTGCCTGTTCCTGAGGCTGGCAACCTGAGGAAATCTTTCTATCCCACAGAGGAGAAGGTCGAGCGTGCAGACTGGCAGCTGACACTCAGAGATGCTGGCTTTGTAGACTTAGCAGGTACCGCCTAATTAGAATGTGCTAGAGCTACTCCAGGTGAGTCAGATCCAACTAACTTAATCGTTAAGTGATGAACTGCCTCTGGGCAGAGGGCCCAAGAAAGCTTTTGAATTAACTCTGAACTCTGGGTTGGTTAGTTCAATAACGAGAGGTACTTCCCGATTTCTTCTACCAGGGATGATGCACGTGCTCGTGCAACGTGGATATTGCCAAGTCCACTGCCCTTCTGAGGCCACTCTTGCCTTTGACATTCACTGCGGAAATGGTATTGCCTTCCCTAATGCAGCCTCCAGCTCCTGCTCTGAAATCCTGCTTCCTGCTCTGTCCTTACTGTCTACCTTCCCATCGCAGGCAGCCGAAGCACAGACCCAGCCTGTCTCCTCTCTGTTGCAAAACACCGCTGACACAAAGCAGTTGCACACAACAGACTCTTCTGAAGATGTGGCTAATGTGAGCAGACAGAGCTATTATAACCTGGGGCAGGAAATAATTTCAAATGCAACATCGGACATCATCGTTCCTAGCAATGCATTGGCCATTTCCTCCATGAGGGATTTCTATCTGACTGTGTCCTCCTTGGCCCCCAAACTGGGGGTGCCCCCAAACTGGAGGTGCTCCAAAAGAGATCAAGAAATATTTCGCCCTTCTATATGGATGGAACTACCATTCTTTAAGGGCCGGGTACTGCACTAACTGCTTCCACGATCTTACCTCACCCTCCCAACCACACTGTGGTACACACGCTCGTTTTACACACGAGGACACCCAGACTCAGAGATCGTCCCTTGGCCTGGGACCCGTGGCTGAGATTTGAAGCCCTCTCCATCTCCTCCAGGCGCATGCACTTACTGCTACAGTTGCTGCCTCCTTGCATAGCCCAAATTCTTCACATACTCCTGAGGTCATCAAAATTCACATCTATGACTCATCCCTTTACTCAGCAAAGTTTTCTGTAGAGTCAGGTAAAAATTTCCCTAACATTTTCTTCTGTGCAACTGAATCCTCTCTCCAAGAGCTGTCACTTAAAATCGACCCTCCCTGTCCCCAGATAATTTTCATATCCACTCTGATATTGCCACCGATTGTTTCTCCTCACTCGTTCTAGATAACGTTCTGCTGTCTCCGCTCCCTCCTCCCAGTTTCTCTGCTTTGTCAGCTCTTCTACAGAAACAAGCCTCGGTTCATCCCAGGGACTCAGATTCATTTGCCCCTCTTCCTTCCAGAAGCAGGTGACTCGGGCCCCATAGAAAAGGAAACAACAGGATGTTTGGCCCCTGTGCTGAATCTCTCAGGTGACTTCCATGGCAGGGAGAGGAAGGAGGGACCTTCTCCAACCTGAAGCTGGCTTTTCTTGCTCCTGTCTCCTTGACCTTCTTGGACCCGAGCTTGGCACTCCATTAAGCCAGGACACTCAGCCCTCCTGAATCCTCATAACTCTTAATTATGATCTTGCCACCCGTTGCACTACCAGCCACAGATGAGAGAGAGCGCACATCCAAATGGAATTATAAAGTAAACACGGTAGCTCTCCTCCCTGACCTTGCCCTCAGAGATTGTAGCAACACGAACCCACAGTCCACAGACACCTCAAGCCAGGTAACGGTGAGAAAGGACAGCTCTGTGGTCCAAATGGATAGTCCTAGCTCCAAATGCCAAGAGGCTGGGACTCAGGAACCAATCAAGAGATTGTTTTGAGTGCATGTGGATGGAAGAATGCCATCAGAAGATTTTTTCTTTTTTAAAGAAAAGAAGAAAAGGAAAAATAAGAGAGATATGTTTGCACTGATAGAACTTAGAGCATATTTCCAGAGATAGGATATAAAAGATGGTCATTCATGCCAGAAAGGCTATGTCAAGCTGTAAACATGTTAGGCAGACGGCGAGGGCTACGAGACTGAAGGGAAGGAGACAGCTCTGACCTGGGAAAGAGAGACAAGACGTGAGAGCAGAGACGAGGCTCGCAGGCACGTAGCCCTCCTCAGCAGGCTAGGAGGGGTGAGGGCACGGCGAGGAGAAGGACGCCAGCCAGGGTGCGGGGGCAGGAATGTGAAGGATGCGTTCAAAGGACCATGAGTCATCCCCTGGGCTCTCTTTACAGTTGCCACATAACCGTGGGCACATAACAGGTTATTATTTGTTCTTTTTTTAAAAATGGCAAAAATAAAGCGAGACCCAAATTCTCAATATAGAAAATACGCCTGTGATGTCAGTGTCCAGTGACACTGAGGAGGTGAGAATTCCTGAGCCCAATCTGAACTTGAACCCTGAAAAAAATTCTCACCCTTGTTTGCTGGAAACTCGTTTATTATTGAATGCTGTCGGACAGGAGTCTGCTCTTTGGAAACCCTGAAAATAACCTGGTTAAACTTTGCCTACGGTGTCAGCGGTTATTTTGGCTTTGCCGTAATTGATCACAAACTTATCTGCTGTTTTAAAATACTTGAAAGCTGTTTGGAGCCAGGAAATATCTCTATGAGGAAACTAATCCTGGTCACATTACCTACATAAGTGTCTTGGTGCTGTCACATCAGCAGTTGTCGTGGGGGGAGGTGTGTGAGTTTTGAGGTGTATTTCCTGAGGATTTAGGGTGCTGTTTCTGATGCATGCCACCCCGTGTTTCTGAATTTCTGGGTAAGCAGTAACAGTGATGGGCTGTGATATAGACCCTCCAGCCAGAACTGAGGCAGTTTCAATGAGTTCCACCTCCGAGACCCATGCAGGAAGGGTTTCTGTTTTGTTTTGTTTTGCTTTTGCTTTTTCTGGTATTTTCTATTGAAGATGTTTTTGTTTTCCCACTATTTTCTATTAAAGAATATTAGCTGTCTCTAACTCAAAACAGATGGAACGTTGTCTTTTATCATCTTTGGAAAATAATTTTTAACCCACCTACCTCTCCCCAATGGTTACTATGCATCTTTGGTTTATTTAGAAAGCAAATGAATGCTCCCTTCAGGATTGCCACAAAACAAGCATTATCAGGTGCCTAAGGAACGACTAATTGAGACATTGTGTTCTCTTGGTCATAGGCGCACACTAGGAAAAATTCAACTAAGCCTCAGTTGGGTGTATTAAAATAGCCCTTTTCCCAGCTCAGAGTCACATTTCAAAGGGTGCCTAGGTGCAAAGCTAAGTCAAGTACAACTCAGCCGCACAATGGTGCCAAAGGCATACGATGTTTTCCATTTTGTTGTAGACACCATGCAGAGAACTACTAGTAGTGATCAAACCTGAGCAGCAGAGAGCCGGGTGACCTTGAGCAAGTCACCTCACCTGTCTGGCCATGTCCATTTAAAACATGACAGGGAAATGCCATTGTGCCTTAACACATAATGACTAAATGAAAAAATGTATGCAAAAACGCTTTGTAAACTGCAGGCTTTGTTTCTAGAACTCTTAAAGGAATCGTAGAGGTAGCTCTTTGGGGAAAATGAGACATGTGCAAAGCTTCTTTTTAAAAAGAAACTATTTTAATATGTTCCATTATATATGATTTAAATCGAGCAATTAAAGGATCATTAATTAATACTCTAAGAAAATACTGTTATACTAGTACTGTGTCCTCTACATGAACGATGTCTCTTTTTACTGTCATTTAGAATTTTCTCTATGGACAAAAAGTACTTAAAAGACAAATTATCTGGGAGACACTGGGGTGAGATTTTTGTGTCTTTAGTCCAGAGACAAATGGCTTTTTCTGCTATACCGCAAATGCCCCAGTGGAACACAGTGATTTATTTGACCATATAATACAGGTTTTGTGTTGTTTTTTCTTTTTTAATAAAGTAAGGAAATAGAAGGTGTTCCAGCAAGTCACGTGGAGGGAGGTGTTGAGGAGAAGATGCAAATGAAGGGGGAGAAAAGAATATCGAGGGAGTTGACCAGAAGTATCAGGCGACCGTACTGGATGCCTTCAGAATTATAGTCAAATACTCAAGGTCCCTCTTCAGTGAATGGAGCACTCGACCAGTGAAGGTGGCCTCCCCACCGCTCTGCTCTTTCCTGAAGGCTGGTCGATAAGAATGTTGCGAGCACTTTTCTAGGAAGGCCACGGTCTGTCATTTAGGAGAGAGAGCCCTTCCAGGCAACGTCAATGCACCAATCTCTGATGCCTGGCTTTGCTTACTAAAGCACTATGGGCACTAAGCACCCAACAGTTCACTGTTCCCATTCGAAGCTCATCTTCAAAGAGCTTAACTTCTAACTCGTTTTATATGAGGCAAGGCAATTGAGACCCCCAACTTTACCAAGTGAAATATAATTTCTCAACTACTTTTCAATATTACTCAACCATTGCCTCTGCCCATTTGCAGGAAAGTCAGTTCAAAACAGCCCTGATCCCTCCCTACCAAAGCTCTTAGAGCCTCCTCACCCAGTGATGGGATCCCATTGGCTGTACTGCTAACAAGCCTAGATACAGAGCAATCCCAGAAATTCTCTTTCTACTCTGATTTGTGAAGGAGGGGCCGTGTAGCAACATGGAACCAGGAGGGCAGTGTTTCACCCAGTACCACTTTCTCTACCCGTGTCTGTCTCATCTCTAGCTGCCGGTATCTCATATCCACCACAAATCTAAAGTCCTGATTCTTTTTCATCCTTGGTGACCACCGTGACAGCTTGGAGACTGATTTTTTATTAAAAACCAGAGCAGGAAGTTTTTATTTGAGTGGGATTTTATCTAATAATGGGATATCAGTGAGATTATGACACGTTCTTGTATCTTGCTAGTGTCAGTAGAGTCCCATGAGCAAGCCTCAGTTAAGGTGTTTATTGAAAGCTTCCAAGGTTGCTGTCGATATAACCTGAGCACCACCAACTGCCTCTTCTTCGATTAATTTCTTGAACAAACAAAGAAACAAATTAATTCCTCTGCTTCCCAGGTCAGCCAACCAAAACCACAGTGGAAGTAACATAGAAATATGTCACTGAGAACAAAGCTTTTACAGTCAAATAAAACTCAAATATTAGTCCACTGATTTATTTAGTTGGCAGATATTTGTCAGCCAGTGCAGGGAACAAATGTAGCATAGGTATCTCTGTTCCCTAGGAAATTATAACCTAATTAGGAGACGATCACTGCAATTTAAGTATGTGCATTGCAAAAAAATGGGGGGGGGGTGAGGAAAGTATAAAAAAGAAAATTAGTTTTTCCATAAGGTTTCTTATGGTATTTTACTTCTTTTTATGTGCTTTTAAAAATAAAACTGCTGTCATACTATGTATACAGTTTTGTACTCTGCTTCTTCCACGTAATTTTACTTACCACGAGAACTCAGAAAGGTAAGCTAGAATTCCCTCTTCCAAATTTACAGCATATATGCTAAAGCACTCATATCATACAGACAAGAGCTCTCATAAATTATGAAAAAATAAAACACTTCAATAAAGTAGGGGAAGAACTCGTGAGTAGGTAAGTCATCAAAATAGAAATATGTGAGCAATATACATATTTAAAATATTAACATTCACTAGAAGTAAAAAATGCAAAATAACTACTGACATCTCATTCTCACCTATCAAGTTGGCAAACATTTTACAAAATTCAGAGAAGTGGCGTTGAAAAGCTACCAGGGGGATATAAATTAGTGCCCCTTCTCAAATGGGAAATCTGGCAACATGAATCAAAAGGTTTAAAATGTTCACATCTTTCTGTACTGGAATTTTTATCCGTAAGAAATAAGCATTAAAATTTATAATAGGCAAAAAGTGGAAATAATTTAAATATTCAACAATACAGCACTGATTAAATTATTGCATATTCATCAATAAAATGTATGCAGAAATGAAACATCACGTTTTCAAAGTGTGAATTTCACAATGTTCCCTGCATATTGTTGGGCAAAAAAAAAAAAAGATGATTATTAAACTGTTTTGTTTTGTTTAAAATATATACATATATTTAATATTTAAGATTGTTATATAACAAATAATTAACAATGGTTATTTTTGTGCTTTTGAAAAATATCCAAATTTTATATCATGTTTGTGTACACTTTTGTGATTAGAAATAACGGCAACTAATTCCATTTTTAAAAAGAGAGATATGAAGGTCAAACACTTTGTGAACCTTCTGATTTAATCTTTATGCATGCCATGTCTCAATCAACTTGACCAGCTTTCATGTCATGTCTCAGAAATTAAGGATGAAATTTATTATTATTATTATTATTATTATTATTATTATTGTTATTATTATATAGCTATTATTTATTGAGTGCTTACTCTTGGCCAGACATTGTGTTAAGGAATTTAAATCCTCACAAGTAACTCCTGAGATAGGAATTACTACTACTTCAAGATTATGGATGAAGAAACGGAGGCTTAAAGAGACAATGAGTGGCCATCTAAGCAGTAGGTGGTGGGGCTGGTGTTTGAACCCTGGCAGCCTGGTTCCCAAGCCTACACTCCTTACAGTTATACATATATTCTTTTTCCTTTACAAGGAGAACTTGGAAGGCCCATCCAACTCATAAATTTAGTAAAGTCAGGCTTGTTGGGTAGAGAAGAGGGTATTAGTCTTGTAAAATAGGAGATTGTGGAATTAGATAGGAATTATCTGAAAGTTTGCTCTCAGAGCTACTGACGACACCATTCTCTGGATGGTATCCTGCAGCCAGTGACAGAGTGCCAGCCGATGCACGATGCCTACGTCCCCACTTCTTTGAGAACATGAAGAACTAAGAGATGTATTCTCCTGTGATGGTGTCTGGCCCCCCCATATCTCCATCACCCAAACGGCAAATACCCTTCTCCAGAAACCCTCGTGATCCCTCCTGCATGTGTAAGTAAGTATTCAAGACATGAATGTATCCCAGTTTTCCAACTCTTTCTGTCTCCAATTTACTTCTCATCACTACCTATCACCCATATAGAAAAATATGTCAGTGTACTGCTAAAAATCCAGTTCACGTCTCAGCATCTCAGCAATTGATTGCATTGTCTGATGGGGCATGGGAAATTCATTCTGGAGGATAAGGGTCACCATAAGAAAATATTAATGTTTAAAATCAGAAGCTAAAGAATCACGCGTATCTCCAAAGGAGGACGTCCTAATGGTTTTCTGAATGCACAAATGATAGCTTGTGAGAAGCTTTTAAAAGCTTTCCTGCTAACTCTAAAGGCCCAAGGTTTGCTGTTGTGTGTGTGTGTGTGTGTGTCTGTGTGTGTGTGTGTTTTTCTGAGGTTTCTTAATGGAATCTAAACACTTCATTGTGTTCACCAGAGCAGCGAATTGCATATAAAGTGGCAGGCCTTAGAGGGGAAGCCAGCCAGTTGGTGTCCAATTGGACTGCATGAAAAACATTAGTTTTTTTTGTTTTCCTTTATGTTTTTAACTGTTCCCATGAGAGATGAGTATTAGATTGTTTCCGATTTTCCCTGTGAGCCTGGCACTAGCAGGGTCGTCATTCCCTCCTCCCCCTGCTTTCCAAGTGTCATGCCCGCATGGCCACTTGGGGGCAGTGTAATGCCTCCTTCCTTTCCCATCGCCATTTTCCCACTTTCCCTCTCTGAGCTGGATTTCTTAGGTCATTGACCTGGTTTTTGGTCCCTCTCAGAAAATAGTGGTCATTATACCAATCTCAGCAGTTACTTGAAAAGAATCAAAGGGCCACATTCTTAACCTATTGAAAAATAAGACATTACACACATACAGTTTTTCAAGGAGTGTTCAGGAGGATTGTCCTTCAAAAGAACCTTATAGGTAGGCAGGGGAGCCCTTACCGTCACCCATCACCGTTTTTAGAACAGATACCTTGGCTTGGGGAGGTCAAGTCAATGTGTAAGCCTCAAATGGTTCCAAAAAGCTGGGTCTTTTTCCTCCAGCTTTTATTTTGAAAAAGATCCAGGCTTTATTATGAAAGAAGAACATTTTTTTAATGAAGACATCAGGACAGTACACAGCAGTAAGCATAATAAAATAGATAAAGAAAATCACACAATCGCATTTTTTTTTTCTGGTATCTACTCATAAAATGGTTTCAACTTCAAGGAAGAAAAAAATCACAATCCCTTTCAAAATTTGATATAAATTCACTTAAACATGGAATAGATAGCTTGCTCATATCCCTTCCTTACCCTTCCATCCACACTAGGCAATTTAATGAATGGGCAAACAGCCTGGTGGTGGAGTTTTCTGAAAGAGTAGTATGAAGGGTAAGATCCATCCTGGCACAGAGCGTGTTGGCACAGTACTCTGGCTGTGCCTCAGAAACAGAACCGAGTCCTATGTTTTCCTGGAAAGTATTTGGCAGGGCTCCCACCTTGGGTGCATCCATATAGAAAAAGAGCTCAGGTGGCCCTCCCTGTTGCCAGGGCCAGGGTGGATGGCAGAGGGTGTGCTCTGAATGTATGTGATGGTCCTGAGCTGGGGGGAGGAGGCACAGCGAGGGAATACTGGGAGGCCCACAAGCAGAAGGCAGTAGTCATCCCTGCTTCCTCTGCTTCCGTAGTCTGTTCATTTAGCCCTCAAATGCACACTGAATATCTATTGCATGCTCAGCACTGAGCTAAGAGTTTTGCATAAGTGAGCACAAGAGATGAACTTTTAAAGGATTAAAAAGAAAAAAAAAAGTCCATGCTTTTGATAAGCTTCCAGTTCAGATGAGGTAATGATTCTTTCAAGAAGTATTTAACAAATGTTTGTTGAGCTTCTACTCTATGCAGTGGGGAATCTGACGAGCCTCAAGGCTCCAAATTGAACTACTGATATATTATAATGTAGAGAGCAGCTTTTAGAGCCCTTTTTATTGACATGGTCAATGTTATACAGAAGAGTTGAAGAGGATGCTTTTAAAACCATCCCAAGACTGTGGTCAATGTTACAGTTTGAATCAACTAGAGAGCAGTTTCAGGAACTTGTTGGAAGCCCGTCCGAGATATTTTAAAGGAGTGAGCAAAAGGACAAACTCCGGTCTCAGACTTTAGGCCAATCAGGCACGTGCCCTGTCCCCAACACCCGAACTTGCTCTGGGAGACCTCCCCACTCCACCTTCATTTCAGTGTGTCTTACAGATATGAACCTCAAGCATAATAGCATCGTGTGACTGGCGTAACAGAATTGTCCTCAGCACCGTGATTATAGATTCTACGTCCTTGTCCGCTCCCACCAAATGGCAGCAGCAATCTTTCTGTGGACACAATAAAGCATCTTAGAATCTCTCTTTCGTATGAAAATGCCTTGGAGTCTGGAGACTTGTGCCAGCAGCTCATCCTCCACGTGCACCAAGGGTAGTAAGTACATCAGCCTCGTCCTGCAGCTGGGAGCTGTTGGGTCTCAGCCAGTCCCCTGCCGCCTCCTGGGCCTCTGAGCTGGGACCTCTGAGTGCTGCACCAGTGCGTGCCTCACTGCTTCTAGCCGTCATTTGTCCACACGCGAATTTTGCCACATGATGCGGATCCGGATCTGTGCACCTTCATGCAGTGATTACGTCAGGCGCCTGGGGCGGCAGCAGCAGCAGCCGCCGCCGCCGCTGCTGGAAAGGAAGGGCCACCGACCGAACAGGCTTCGGTTGCCACCTGACAACACCAGCCTGACATTTACAAAGATGCAAACCGGAACCCCGGGGTCGGTCGGCTTGGCGCAAAGCCTTCCAGAAACGTTCTCTGCAAAAGAAAGTTCTGCAGAGAGCAGAACGCACCCTGGTTTTGCCCTGTCCCTGGCTTTGCTTTCAAGAAACTCATTTCTCTTCATTGGACCCTAATGTCCTTATTTGTAAAACAAAGGGTAAGACCTAGGACTTGGGAGGTCCTTTTCAGTTTGAATTCCTGTGTGTGTAAAAATCCAAGAAAAAAAAAAAATCAGGCAAGACCCATTGAGATTCGCTGCCCTGTAGCTGAATTAAGAGGACCAGTATTAATATTTGTAAAAAAAATATGTATCTCTTATAAATAAATCATTAGAATTTTTAAATAATAAATTTTGTACTGTATCACCAATGAATAATTCCATTAATAATTAGCACAAGGTAGTTTCACAGTTAGTGGTTGAAATACACCGAAAAGCCCTGGACTGAGTCAAAGGATTTGAATTCTAAGCCACCAGAGAAGCACTGCGCTCTGCAGAAGACGAAAAACCATGACTCTGGAGCTGAGTGCAAATCCTGCTATCACTCGCTAGCTGTGTGACTTCATGCAAGCTGTTTAACCTTTTTGGAATCTGTTACTTTATCCGTAAATGAGAATAAACAATACTTTGCAAGATGGTAGTTTAAGAGACACAGAGTTTAAGATGTGTTAAGCACTAGGCACTTCGTAGAGACTCAATAATTTATGCAAGTGGCTTTTCTAAGATCTCCTGGGGGAAGGGAAGCTAACATCTTTTGAGTTCCAGCTTTGTAAGGGAAGATTCTGTGACTTTATTGAATCCTGATTAAGTGGCTACTGTTATCTGAATTTTAACTTCAATTCACTTTCTCAGATGTAAAATGAACATAGTAATACTATTCATTCCTAACCCAAAGAATTCTTATGAAGATTAAAAGATTTAATGTCAAAGGGCTTTGCAAATTGTCCACTTTTTTAATATAAATGTGACTATAATAGCTATTGTTTTATTAAACACTGTTAATAATCATGTTTAATCATCCGACATGCATTTATTCAGATCCTACTATTTGGCCATTTATTCAGAATGTGTTCTGAGAGGCTTTATAATTAGGGGCACCAAAATAGCACCCAGGAAACACCCAGGCACTAGTGAGAATACTTAGAAACAACTGAGTTTCCACTGTAGTAGAAAGTAGTTAAAAGAGAATGAGCTGACTTAAATAGATTTAAGGTGACGAGAATGAGAGAAAGAGAGAGACATTTTATATAAAGGAAATAGCATGAGAATAGGAGCAGAGGCAGAAAAATTCTATTTTTAAGCCCGTGACAAAATTAGGATTCTTGCCCTTGAAATTTGCAAGAACATTAAGTATTGACTCATTAGTGCAGCAAATAAATATTCACTGAACACCTACTATGTGCCAGGCACTGTTCTAAGTGCTGGGGGATACAGCAGTGAACAAATTAAAAGGTAACTACTTTGAAAAGCTTATATTCTAGTGGGTAAGACAGGATAAATAAATTAATAAATTATAAATATATACATAAATATGAATTATACAGAAGGTGATGAGTGTGATGGAAAAACAAGAGTAGAGCAGGGTAGGGTGACCAGAAGTGACAGGAGTAGGTAGCAATATATAATAGAGTGATCAGACTGGTTTCATTGAGAAGGTAACATTTGAGCCAAGGCTTGAAGGGAGCGACCGAGTAAGTCAGGAAGATGCCCTGGGGGAAAAGGAATGGGCAGAAGGGACATCGGGGCAGGCCCTTAAAGTGTGGTCCCCACCCAGACCAGATGTGTTAACATTTGTTAACTGGGAACCTGTTAGAAATTTACATTTGCAGGTCCCATCAGAAACTCCGGTTTCCCCTTTAGGGGATTCTGATGTTCCCTAAAATTTGAGGACCACTGAGCTAGAGTAAAGGTCTGGGCAGTTTATGCCAAGCGTGTGCCAGCCTTACACAAGGTCGGCATGGCCATAGTGAAGTGAGCAAGCGGTGTGGGGGGGGGGTAGAGAAGGTCTGGAGAGAGAATGGCATGGGAGGTGGAGCTGGGGAGCAGGAGAGACCCTGTGAGGCCTAGTTAGCTATTGCAAGGACTTTGGTTTCCACCGAGTGAAATGTGGAGACATTGCTGGGTATGGCTGGCAATGATATAATCTGTTTTGAGTGTATCACCCTGCCTGCTGTTAAACGTAGATTGTAGAGAAGCAAGAGTGGAAGAGGGTTTTCCAGTAATCCAGACGAGAGATAATAGTAGCTTCGTCACTATTATCTGGTAGTGGTAAAGGTAGAAGAGGTAAGCTCTGAATATATTTTGAAGAGGGAGTTGAGAGGGTTTCCTGACAAGAGGTTATAGGGAGTAAGAGAAAGAGAGACATAAAAGATGCTTCTAACTTGAGCCACTGGACAATGGAGTTGCCATCAACTGAGTTGGGGAAAAGTCAGTGGAAAGCAGGTTTGTGGTGAGACGCAGGTGGGTGAGGAGCACGAGAGATTGGAAGTTTAGTGTGGGACATGTTTGAGTTGTCCAGTCAACCTCCAAATGGAGATGCTGAGTAAGCAGATGGATATACGAGCCTGTACAGAACTGGATCAACTTGTCGTCATTCTGACTTAGATAAAGAACCAGTTTCCACCAAGAGCACTGAGAGCAGATTCTTCTCATTCCAGACCCAGATGGTGTCGGAGTTCTTCATCCTAACCCTGCTTATTTCTTTACGTCTCACACATCCAAAGGGAGGTTTCCTTTCTTGACCAGCTAAAAGCTCCTGAGGTTCAGTCCAAGAGACTTCTACTGCAGAAGGAAGACCTCAGCTTGGGAAAAATGGCGGTAGAACAGTGGGAGTTAGTTCTCCAGACTTGGGGTGAAAACCAGTTGAACGCTCTCATGCTAGATTTTGCCTTTTTATCTGAAGTTCTACCTATGTGGCAATTTAAAAAGGTTTTCCCCCCAAGGGAGGAAAAATATATGGTAGCATTAGCTACCAGGGTACACGACAAGAAGCTCCAATCATAGACTAGGAGAAAGTGTATGTTACAGAGGAGCCTAAACACCTCACTATAATTAACTGTTTTATCAGCTGCTTTGGAAACATATCATTGAGAATTTCCAAAAGAAAAAGACTTGGGTTTCCCAGCTGAGACTGTTTGGAACCTGGTCGCTGGGGTTTTCATAAACTAAACTATCATTAAATGTTTCTACCACTGAAGGGAGTCATTAGGTGTGCAAGCCCGTTTGATTTACATTCCTATTTATTTCAATGGTGGATCTCTGTATAGATTTGTGTCCCTAAAGCAGAAAATGAGATAATAATGACATTTATGGATCTTAAACATGTGTTTTCTCACAGGTCAAATGGGTAGTGTAACTAGGGCTTCAATAAGTGGTGGAAGCTTATACCCAAATATTTTGCATGAACGACGATTCCTTGTTCTGTTTCCCAGTTAATAAAGATGAAAAGGAACTGCCCAAGAGAAGCACTTCTTCCCTTATATTTGCCCACCTGCCACAGCAGTGTTCAGCTCCGTGCGGACACTTGCAGCAAGAGGAGATTGACTGGGAAAAGTCCAGGACCAAGGGCAGTTCTGTGGGGAAAACAGTAGGTTCAGAGAGTGGCACCTTTAAGGCAGACGTAGGCCTGCTGTTGTGTCAGATTCCCTGGTCTTCAGCAGAGGCCAGATGGAAGACAATTCTACCCAGAGGAACTATTCTGTGCTGATGAGTGTCGCTATGGTTTTCTGTGTCATCTTAACTTCTTCTGCTGGCTTAGTTCTGGCCTTATATGCCTGGGGTTCTAATTTAAGTGATACCTGATCTTGGACTGCCTCTACTTTACTCAGTTTCATGAACTGGATCTTAGTGTCCAGCCCCAGCTTTTCCCAGCACCAAACTTGGCCTGTACCTACTTCATCTTCACAGTGTCCCATAGTAAGGTCCCCTGGGAAGCCCTATCCCTGACTCACCTCACTGCTTGGGTCCATCTCCGACAGTGCTTCTACCTGGAGTCTTAAGCAGCAACCTCAGCCACCTTGAATCCTCATGTTCAAGGTCAGACTCGAGCACCTCAAGTGCAGAAGTCAATATTTAACAACCTAGTTCTGCAGTATGGCCCGTGGTCCCATTGCAGGGATAAGAAACCAAAATTATTGTGTTGATGAATGACAATCCCACTTACTCACAGGAGTATTGAGAAAGCCTCCTTAGACTAAATAATTCCAGCCAGCCTTCTGCCACCACCACCAGTGCTGAATCACTGAGGCTACCCCCCAGGATGTGACATTTTGTGGCCATGCACATATGACTAAAGACACAGGATGGTGGGGTGGGGGTGGGGG